>PYUH01003988.1:385187-395281 GCA_016808085.1 Suaeda aralocaspica | reverse complement strand
GGGGGGGGGGGGAGGATTACCAATTAGCTCTACAATAGTGATATATTAGGAATGGTGACGAATCTTCGCTAGAGGAACGAAAGGCATGAAAGACCATTTAGAGCTTGAAAGTCCCTTAAAGATTTCGCTTATTTTTTATTTATTTTTTTGGATTGTGCTTTGTCAAAGGCTGATGACAAATTCAGCTCATTTCATAAAGCATTTAACAAACAATCTACGATGCTTGGTGTGTGCTGAAGTGGAGGAAACAATAGAACATATATTATGTCATTGTTCAGTAGTACGCATGGTTTGGAATAGCCTAGGGTGGTTGGTATTAGAATACAGAGGATATGGAGCTAGATTTTTCCAAGTGGCCGGTTAACTATATATAGTGTAGCTAACCACCCTTATTATCATCTAATTCTAAAGTGCAAGGACTTGGTTTACAAAAAGATTAGGTCGTCATGATTGAGCATCGCTATAGAGAGGCTAATGAAGCAGCCGATTGGTTCGCTAATTACAGTGTCTCTTCTGCGTAGAAGCTTGTTATATTTGAGGCAGCCCGAGAGGATCAGCTATTTTAATAGACAATTTAGGAGATAGGACACGTTCTAGGACTCTGCCTAGAGTAGATGACCCTTAAGACCTTAGTGTTCTATTTGTTTGCATTTTATGTCTTCCATGTGTTTTTCCCTTTTTTTTTTTTTAATGTTTTTTCTTTGGCTTCAACGCTTGTCTCCTCTTTATCACCAAAGAAACAAATAAAAATAAAAAAAAAAAGGAAAAAACAAAGGACTAAGGCCCTCGTATTTTAACCAAACCTTATTGAAATTTATTTTTTGTTTTTTTTTTTTTTTAAGTGCAAACTCTCCCAGGTAAACTGGACTGAACTGTACTGAACCGAATCGAAATTGGAGCCAGTAAAAACTTAAAAGAAAAACAGCTCTAACCGCCGGACTCTTTCACTGGTTCCCTAGTCTCTGAAATCAACTTCCAAACCATCGATGAAATCCTCTCATTGAAGCTCTCACTACGGCGACGGGCGTCACAACTTTCTGTGAAAATTGAGGTATGTTACTATATTCCTCCAATGATTTCAAAATTGATAGAAGAACGTCGAATTTAATTGTACATTGTTCCATTATAATTCCCCAATTATTCCTAAGTAGTATTAATTACACCATTCAAATTAATTAATTGGAACTGAATTTCGGCATGTCATGTAATTGAACTGAAATGTTTCATGTTATTTGTTCAGGAAAAAAGTTTAAATCTTTATATTAAAAATCCAACTTCTGTGTAATTTTCTAATTTGGGTTCAATTTCTCCTCAAAAAATTTGAGCTTTTTTAATTGTTTTCTTCATTTCTCTGGTTTTTCCCCAAAATTAAAAGCAATTAACAAAAAAAAAAAGCATAATTTTTTGGTAACTAAGCAATTCATTTTTGGGTACTTTAAATTTGTGTAATTACTTGTGGTTGATTATGTGTTTTTTGTTTTTGGAGCAAATTGTTGTTGGATTTTTGGTTAAAAGTTATATATGGAATGTTATGTGTGTTTTGTGGAGGTGGTAGATCAAGAAATAAGCACATTGATTTGATGAGATGCTCTTACAATAATACTTTTGTTTTGTTGTAGACTAGTTGTTACATCAAATTTGATTTGCATATGAGACATTCGTAACGAGGGGGGTGGAGGGCGAGCGGCGAAAGAGGAAAACCTGAACCGAGTAGAAGACGAATGGAGGAGGTGGATGATGGAAATAACAAGAAGAGGAGTAGAAGAAAGTTGGAAGAAGGATCATATTCATGTGGTGACAATAATGAGGAGGGTGAGAGTATAATGATTAGGAGTAATGTTAATACAGGTAGGACTACGGAATTAGGAAATGGGAGTGAAGTAGTGTATTATCCGAGATTTATAAGTATGGAAGAGGGGTGGCGATGGTTAGATTACCTCAACACTAATATTCCGTGGACTCGCCCTACTCTGCGTGTGTTTGGTCGTGACTGTTTGCAGGTATGGGGTTGTAACTTTACTTATATGATAATTAATTAGCGGAGTACGGAGTACCTTGTTGTAATATTGAACTAATTAGATGTCTGTTAAATAAATGTGTAGCCTCGAGATAGCTGCTACATCGCTAGTGAAGGTGTTGTTGAATTGGCGTACAGTGGGTATCGGCCCCAGGCTTACTATTGGGAACAATTCCCTCCTCTGATCAACCTCCTGAAAGCGGTTGAAGATGCTGTCCCTGGCAGTCGTTTTAACAGCGTCCTACTCAATCGATACAACAACGGCAGTGACTATGTGGGTTGGCATTCTGATGACGAGTCCCTATATGGCCCCACTCCTCTCATTGCTTCCCTCTCTTTTGGTTGTGACCGTCCATTTTTCTTAAAGAAAAAGAAGAACAAGAACAATGATTCCGGTGTTCAACATTCGTTTACGTTAAAACATGGTTCCCTATTTGTCATGAAAGGCTACACTCAGCGAGATTGGGTCCATTCTATACCTAAGCGTCTCAAACTTGATGCTCTCAGGATCAACCTTACCTTCAGGCTTGTCCTTTAATTATATTATTACTACTCATTGTTGATATTGCTACTCTTGGGAGATTCATCTTTTAGTCCGTCATTAATATTGTCATATTTAACTTAATAGCTATGCCTATACCCATCAGAGTTGTATCATGTATGTGTCCCCTCTAAACTAATATCAGACTCGCACCTAATTATCATTGCAACTTTAGAACTTCTAAATTGTTTATTACAAGTTCCATTGGAAGTATAACATACATCTTCTTTGTGAAATCACCTTTAATTCTTATCAAAATTTAGGTAGCTATTCTTTGTGAGTTTTCTTTCATCTCAGAGTAAGCTTGCTTTTTTGAAGTAAAATATGTCTACTCCTGTTGGAGTATGATCTCAGTTGTTGCTTTAAAAGTTCGCCACAATTGTGATGTGTGAAAGTTTCTTTCTTGCTTTATATACATGATACAAAAAATTAGACCTTATACTCAAACGATATCATATAAAAAATTGGACTATGCTTATAATTTCTGACCTCGTGCATATGTTTGATTGTGAATTGTCCCTCAAAAAGTACACTATTTTTGCTTTGATTCAGCTTGCTTTTTGGAGAATTTGATTTTGGACTTCTATTGTTTGAATTGGAATTTTTTTACCCTTAATTGAATTTATAAGTATGTATTATGGGAAGGGTTTCACATTACTCTCGTTACACAGGTTTGCATCTGACTACTGTCTCATCTTTGAGACTATAATGCTTGTCTTTGAAATTGGGGGATAATTTATATTTGTAGTTAATAAAGGATGAGAAATGACCAATAATGGGTTTGTAAAAGATTAGCTACCCCGTTTGGATATAACATTCCTTGATTCGGTTTATTGTTAAGTTTTTATTTTTTTTATTTTTTTCTATAAAGGTTTGTGTTGCTAACTGCATGCTATTCAAAATTGAAAATTAAGAAAGTGTTGTAGAAATTAGTAGATGAATTTAAATCAAAAAGCAATTTTTCTTCTGTATTTTACATTGTACATTTTTACGCATGGATAAGCAGTATATTTGAGTAGAGCTTTCTTTTATAGATTACAAAGCCTAACATAATTTGTATTTATATCAAAAAATTTATTTGGTAGTAACATATGTAGTATAGCTTTCTCAAGTTATTTATGTAGTAGAATAGTTGTACAGTTATGGTTGTAACGGTAATTGGTGCTCAGACTGCTCACCCATCATAAGTATCTGGTAAACAATTTTACAATCTCAATTTGAATGCTGTATTTAGTGTATTACGAGCTGTGCTTGAATTTTTCGTTTTGGGTGATTAGTTTCATACAAGAACGATACCTTAACTGTATTTTTGTTTTGGATGATCTATGCTAATGGATGATGATGGCGAGAATGGTGCTGACGCCAAAGCCGGATATGACCAAGTGGATGAGGTGAAGAATGCAACGAGATACATGTATGGGTAGTTGCGTGGCATATTGAAAATAAAGGTTGCCTGCAAGAGGTAGGTTACTTTTCCTTGCAATTAAAAGTAAATAGTATTTTATTTTAATTCTCTTTTTTGCTCCTTCAAATGGTGAATGAGATAGATTGGTGAGTGAATGAATGTATGGCCAAATGAATTAGCTACATGATCACTGGGCCCTGACCTGTGCCCCCCATCACATCTGATCAGTTTGGATAGGATCAGTTCAGAATTGATCAAGCCTGAACACATCAGCTTAGACAAGATCAGTACTGACTTGGTCTTGTCCAAACTGATCAGATTCAAGGGGGCATAAGTCAGGGTGAATGAGCAAATGGGTGAATAAGTGAGCGTGTGACTAAATGAATGAGTAAATATAGTAGCACAAAGTGAGGTAAATAAAACAAGTCAGTGAGTGAAAGATTGGGTGAATGAAATGGGTCCATGAGTGAAGTCAGTGTTTACGACCAACAACCTTTGGCTGATGCCTTTTCTTGTTAGCAGATACAAACTGTATCTGAAGTGTTATATTTGGTTAAATTTGAATTTGTTCAACGTGTTATCCGCTGTTCTGCAGCAGTTCGAGTTGGTTTGGCCTTCTGTGGCTTCTGCAGTCGCTTCTGTCTGCTACTTTTTGCTCTTGTTTTGCAGCAGCAGCAGATTGTGTGGTGTCAGTTTTGTTCTGTCGCAGACTCGCAACTGCTGTTTCGTCTTTAGCTACTGCTTCTTCTGTCTGCTGCTGCTTCTTCTTCTGTCAGCTGCTGTTACTTCTATCCTTCTCTCTACTGCTATTTTAGCTGCTGTCTTTTTCCCTGTCTTGTGGCTGCAGCAAGTGCATAATGGTTTTCTTATTTAGATTATGTGCCAATTTATTTATTGGTAGAGATATTTATAATTTGGATATGAATTACGGAGTACGTATTGAAGTACCTAACTTAATTTTGTTTTGAAGGTTATGCTTATGACCTATGTCTCATGATACTTAGATTTGCAAGATTTGGTTAACTGATATGGGCTGTTACCGTTGGTTCTGCCTTTGTACCTGTGTTAGTTGCTAGCAGAGAACCAGTCGTGAAGGCCTTTCTATTGCAGACAGTTGCTGCATCCAACAAGGAGCCTACTATCAAGCAGCACATCGTTACCGATGATAAAGATGATGATGAGAACAGCGATGACTATGACCATAACGTCTATGAGTATGACTACAAGTATGACAAGAGACATACCTCAATAGAAGATGTGAAGAAACAGTCTTGTTTGCAGGTCTTTGGCCACATCAAGTGTTATGAAACCAGAAATATGCCCCCTTATAGGTTGATTGGTAGTTATCCTATGTGAACATAACCAACAACTGTAAGCGCGTTTTTTTTTTTTTGGCTGTTAATGAACACACATGGCAGGAGCTCCAAAGTTATGTTGTCCAAGCATAAAGATAATTATGTGCTTGTTTGGGTTGGCTGGGCCACACGCAGATATTTATTCCTTAGAAAGCTTGCGAAATGTGTGCCTGGCTTGACCTTTATTGCTGCCACCAATCTAGACATCCACAAGTCCACAACCTTGACCTCATTCCCTTTCTTGACATATCTCCCAATGAGCTCCTTACCAACTACAACTTGGATCTCTCACAGGAATGTAGAGAGTGCGGTGTGAGTCAGGACAGCACTGTCAACATAAAATGGCTCGGCATTAGGCCTTCCGACACTGACTCCTATGCTAATTGCTTCAGTCCTCTGCCATTGAATCCAAGTGAGTTGACCGAGCTCAATTTGGTGAGTGATCGGCTGGTTAAGTGATCCTAGTTTCTGCAGGAAGGAAAGGTGGAAGGCTGAACTGATGCGCATTCAAGAAAACCCTTTCTTACTGACAGTGGTGCTTTTCAGCCCTATCCCCGGCCTTATAATCTCAAAGTACATCCGTAAAGAATATCTAGGCAAGAAGTTAAACGAGGAAGATTGGTTTTAATTTCGATCCTGAGGTTCAACTAATTGCTTTGGCTTCCTTCAATTTACTGTTCGTATGACGTTCTGTAATTTATTGTCATTGCATTGCTGGCCACTTGTAGCAGCCTAACCTCTCTTGTTCTTTGTAAACTTGTTTTAATCTCTATCTATTATCTTATCTTATATATGCTTAATCTTTCAATTATATTTTCCGCTTGTAGTTAAAGGTATTTTTCTTGTTGTCCATTTTTAATTATCTTCCCCAAATCCGGTTTAGCTAATAGTATTGTGTAGAGACCAGCGTGAATTTACGTGTAGGTGTACCATGTTAAAAATTATAAAAGCGTTGTACCATGTTAGCCTGTGGTTGCAAAATTACTGATCGATGTTTTTAGGTGTTATTGCTATCTTCCTATTTTGCTATTTTGGTGTTCTTGGTAACTCTTATGTCTGTTTTGGTATACTTGGTGACTCTCTTATGTCTCTTTGGTTGTCGATTGACGAATTGTTTCTACTGTGCAGACCTTGTACAATTTTATGTTATAAATTAGATAAGCATGTTTGGGATAAGACGTTAGTTGGATCGTTGGAGAATTGAAGATGGAAGTCTGACTCAATGTGAAATTACTAGTTAATCACTTGATTTGCAAATTAAATGTCACTTTTGTAGTTTATGTATGCAATCCCAAGGACTATAATATGAAAATTTACAAAGCCACTTGATCTGCAATTGAACTGCAATGGAGTTATTAGTGGATAAACAAACATGTAGGCCTATGTGTTGCAATATACATTCATTGTAATTGGCTTACCATATTGGATCAGTAGTAATTTCGTGTCAATTAATTTGTGTTAAAAACTTGCTATCTTTCATTTTTATAAAGTTTCTGAAAACGGTCACATTAGTACTTTTTATGAACTTGAGATTATTGTGTAATTTTATGATTTTCGTGATCTCGAATCATCTTGTGACTTTATAAACCCTGATAACCACTCAAGGGCCCTCTTTCGAACCCCAGGGAATCATGTAAAATATTTGGAAATTTTTTTATCGGGATCTAGGCATTGTTTTTGGCTTCAAGAGGGTTGTTCTAGGCATTGTTTTTTTTGGATTTGCAATTCTCCCACATGTTGAGGGGGACCATAAGACATCCCATGCTCAATTTCATCTTATAAAAGCTTGTCATTTTCCATTTTTGTAGAGTTTTTAAAGCGGTCAAGTTAGTATCTTTCGTGAACCCGAAATCATCATGTGATTTTATAATTTTCGTGATCTCGGGATCATCTTGTGAGTTGTGACTTTTATGAACCCTGTTAAACTGCTCAAGGGCCTTGTTTTATATTTCAATATTGGTCGATTTCTTGAAAAGTTTCATCAGTTTTCGGATTTTGTAGATCGTCTGACTTGTGCGATTTGTCACAGACAGCTCGCTTTGGGATAGGAGACATGTGAGTACTCGTTGGAAAGGTTATTGAATATACTTTCAAGGAAAAAAACTTTAAAAATACAGAAAAATTCGGAAGATATTTTTTTATGCAGTGTTTTGTTCAATTGTCAAACTGGAAATAAGTTTTTAGTTAGATTTGTTTTACTTAGAGTTCAAGTATGTTTAGGATTTTATTAGGACGTGTTTTAGTGTTTTATTTTCTGATTTTTATCTTCTTAGATTGGGCCTAGAGGGATGTTTGCGTATAAATATTTCTAGGTTTTCATTCATAAAATTGATAGTTGTTTTGATTAAAATTTTGTATGTGTGCACAAACCCTAGTTTTGGACGAGTGTACCTGTGTATGCTCAAGATTATTCTTGTGAGTTGGGAGTGAAGCAATTCATAAAATCAAGCCATCGTTTTTGGCTTCCGTAGGCTAGTTTTGGACGAGTGTATCTGTGTATGTTCAAGATTATTCTTGTGAGTTGGGAGTGAATCAATTCATAAAATCAGTACAAGCCATCGTTTTTGGCTTCAGTAGGATTGTTCCACGCGTGATCTTATTTTCGTTCTGTATATCTCCCACATATTGAGGGTGACCACAGGACGCCCCACACTTGAGGGCCCTCTTTCGACTCTTATGGAATCATGTAGATTTTTTTGAAAATTTTATATCGAGACCCCAAAAACCAAGATTTTTTTATGTTATAGCCCTCGTTTTTGCTTTCCAACAATATGTTGCAGCTATTGTCTTATTTTGTTATGTATTTCCCCAACATGTTGAGGTTGACCTATTTGATCCTCAACACCCAATGCTCTATTTGATCCTCTAAAAAATTTGTCTTCAATTATTTATTGAGTTTTCAAAAACGGTCACTTTAGTATTTTTCGTAAACCCGGGACATCGTGTTATTTCATATTTTTCGTGATCCCGGGATCGTCTTGTGTCTTTATGAACATCGATAACTGCTCGAGATCCCTCTTTTGAACGTTAGGAAATCATGTAAAATATTTGGCATATTTTTGATTAGGACCCCGAAAACCATGAAAAGTGTTTATTATAGCCTTCATATTTGGCTTCCATATGATGTGGTGTTGTATATATAGAGAAGTCAATTTTCCTTTCTAAGTCAATTCCCTTGATTTTCCTTACTAAGCTATCAAGTTCCTTAGCTAAGCACGGAATACGTCACTGCATCATACAAAACAGGGGAAATATTGGGTTGTTTGAAGGTGCAGAATTGCATATCTTAGGAAAGTTGTGCTAGCATTGCCTAGCAGGCCTCAATCTACCTGACTAGACTAAACGCATCAACCGAATTTTATTAATTTACAACTCCTTCAGCAGGAAAACAGAGTATTAAAAAAGGCGCACACTAAGTAAAAGATCAAAAAACATCAGCTGCTATGGCACTCAGTTAAATTCAAAGAAGAAACTTAAAAACAGACAGAAGATGTTGAGAGTGCACATCACAGAGCCTTAAGCTTCAATTTTAAATGATTTATCAATGCAGATCGTTAAATTGACAGCAACTAATGCAGAAATATTGACAGTTACCGATGTAAATTTTAAAAAAATGGTTCAAAAATAATAGTTGATCAACTAAGCTGTTCCAGGCGCTTTGCGCTGTTCACAAATGTGGCACTTTTATTGAAACCCTCTAGCAAAAGTATCCGAACTGCCTCCAATCCAGTATGCAATGTCAGATCCAACTGCACAAAAGCAAAAGATCAACCACCAAAATTTAAAAATCCAGTAATCTTGATTGAGGCACCACATTCATTAAGAATCAAAATCAGAAAGCATTTCCATGGTATAAGAGTTGTGCAACAAGCCGATAGAGAGCAGTCTCAAGTTTTGTAGCTAAATATCATTCTGACAATGCCAAGTTTGTTTTCATAGAGAGCTACCCAAGGTGCTGTTTCTAAAGCTACTAAATTGAGACAAAATAGCCCCATATAAACCAAATTTCCGTTCATAATGATCAGCAATTTGATCATTCTAAAGCATACTCACTATGTCAAGATTAAGGGTGATTATAAGACAGACAACTATAATGCCTCGACATAAAGTATTGACACAAGAAATCATAGGTTAGGTTCAACAGAGAAATTTTCCAACATCTGAGGAAGAGATGATGTATCAACAGTGTCCCTAAACTACAGTATTGTAATCCAGTGCAAGCCTTCTATTCGCTTTTTCCAGACTACTGTATATCAGCCAGCTTAGAACTAAGATGAATACTAAGGGTGTGATTTTTGAGTGAATTGGGATTCGGGAGCACCAATAACCAAAAAATTCCTTTATAACATTGTGACTACAGCTTGTCTAGACTCTAATTTATTGCATTTATGCTACTAACCTACATTACGATCAAACTTAAAGGTCACCCCTTGCAATCTTTGACAAAAAATGCAACTCAGAAACAGAGAAGAGCTTAAAACTATTTATGACATTAACAGTTACATTGGTCAGCAGCTTAGAAGATGAGCATTTAATCAGATCCCAATGGATGTGGTAACAACATGAAAAATATATAGAAAACAGGCTTTTACCTCCTCGCGTTCTTGTTTATTGAATGGACGAAGAACAAAACTTGCAGGGTCCATCTTTCCAGGAGGCCGCCCAATCCCTGTGCAAAATTCACACAAAAATAATAGCATTGACAACTAGACCACACACACACACACACACACACAAAAAAAAAAAAAAAAAAAAAAAAAAAAAAAATTTTTAATT
>PYUH01003988.1:335856-366472 GCA_016808085.1 Suaeda aralocaspica | reverse complement strand
TTTTTTTTTTTTTTTTTTTTTTTTGATGCCGAACAACACTAGTTTGCTGGTTGTGTATAAACATTCTCAAGTGATTTTAAAGGCGGATTTTTACTCATTTGGAGGTATTAATTTGCAAGTTCTAACTCATGTGTTTTCAGTATCTAGAGCTAGACGTACCCCAAGCTAATTTGCCCACCATTCACTAAACAATCTATTACTCATTATTCATTCATCTCTAATATGACTTGAAGATGGTATAATACAAACTTAGGAAATTAGGAATATATTAGCAATATCAAAAGTTCCATAAATTTATCAGTAGCATTAGTGCACTCCAACCATATATTACTATTTTGGCATTTCCCAAGCAAATTGCTAGTTGAATGTGCATAATCATTACTATCCATCACCATATAGACATTGGACACCAGCACTTTTGGATCAGTAAATTGGAAAATTATTTTTGGTGAAACTCCTACAGGGTTCACTCATTTCCGAATTTTCTTACCATAAGTCTAAGTAATGGTATGCCTTACCTACAGGCCGAGAACTGCATTAGTTCGATCTAGTACTCATCTCACATAACAGGGTCGATATGTATGTCAGCAACAGCGCAGTAGGCTGCTGGAGCAAATTTTCATTAGACTACCCGTCAAAACTGAGCTTCACTGCAGATCTGCAGGTGTGTTTCCAAGTCTTGGTCAGCCATAATTAGAAGTTTAGACTCTACTTTCATCATCTCACATACCAGTCACACTTTACTTCACTCTTCTAGCTCCCAAATTCCCAATCTAATCATTTATCGTTCAACATTAGATTGAAAGTACTTACTAAAACATGTTTTGAAAAGGAGTCGCAACCACAATTGACTCAAAATTATAGACTTGCTAGTTTCAAACCAACAACGTAGCACACTGAGTTTCAGACAACAAACATAGTATGAGAAATTAACATCTTAAAGACTTAGAACAAAGCAAAATGATACAGAACAATGGCGATCAACAACATGAGGTGACAAGTAGAACAAAGTTACAATATATTTACATAAAATAAAAAGTGAAACACTCGAGGAATTGCAAACAAAAGTAGCAGCCAAATGACTTACAAGTCAATTAAGGGTAGATCGATACCCTCATTCAGTAGAACTAAACTCTCTTTGAACGACCCTAGTTGCCATGCTTCTTTACGATAAAATTGAAAACTAGGAGGAATATAATTCACATTTTGAACACCCTTCATGGGAGTTGAAATTAACATGTTACCACTTACCATCACCAACCATTAGCATTACCCCTTTCTTAGTAAACCCACCTATTTTGAGATCTATTAGATTTCCTCGTGCACAGAGAATAGCTTCATCCATGACTTAGCCACACTATCTTCCCTCATAACCCAAATGTTGCATTTGCTGTAAGCTCATTCGTGCAGCGGTCCAAGAGAATCACGAAAATTCAATAACCTAGTATAACTACTTAAAAGAGTTTTTATAGTTTTAGTTAAGTCTATTTCCATAAACTCCTCAGCACTCAAATCGAAAGACAGAATTTTAAACCTGAAATATCCAGTTTTGGTCCGGTATAGCTGTCAATCGATACACAAAATGACTCACGTTACACGAACGAGACAATAGACGCAAAGAGGTACCACCAGCGTAAAAAAGACCATAAGCAATGGTTTTCCATGATATTGTAGCAAGAGAGAAAACAAAGACAGAGGGTTGACATTGAGTATGGGCTAAATTCTAACTATAAACGAGCCTCACAACTTTGAAGCCATTCGACAAAACATCGTATCCAAACCCAAAAATATGAGTCTCTATTTTCGACGTCCAAACATTACTCATTTGGCTACTACCATTGATTGATGATTGTTCATTTAAATCAGGAAGAATAAGGCCTTTTCTAATAGAAGGGTTCCATAAAAACAGTGTTTATGGCATCAGTTTTCGCCAAACAGATCAATCCGTTAACATAACCAATGACTTAGAAATCCTTACAAGAAAATTTATGGGTTTCGATTTCATGAAATTGTTCATCATCATCACCATGCAAGCTATCAATATCCTCCTCTTCATCTGAATCATCTGATATTGTTCTCTTCAACAGCAAAGTATAATTATCACTAGCATGATTTTGATTGTGATTATAATGACGATGCAAATCAATGAAATGGGAAGAACTAATGAGGGAGTTCCAAGATTTAGAAACACACCGAAATCGAAGCAGAGATTTGAAAGGCAATCTGATAAGTATTTGAAGCAGAAACTCTTCTGGCAAATCAATCTCCATTTCAACACCTGAAAGTGCTGAAAATTTTGAGAGTTTTTAGTTTTAGGCAGTAGGAAAACAAAAAATCAGAAGAAGAAATATCAGCAAAAAAAAAATTCAGCTGAAGTTGTTTTCTACTGACTTTTCAACAGATCACATTATAAAATCCACCTTCAATTTGATGTGTTAGTTAAATGTGTTAGAACATTAAGCTCAGTCAACAGTTAACACCACATCATAACACTCTTTAGCACAGTCAATCGTGAAAAAGTTATGGTGAAACACTAGGAGGCTTCTGACAGACTTCTTTTATTTCCGAATTTTTCTTACAAGAAGTCTGAGCATCAGTATATATACCAATAGCTTTTAGCACAGTCAATCGCGGAACATTAATGGTGAAACACTAGGAGGCTTCCGACATACTTCTTTTATATCCGAATTTTCTTACAACAAGCAATTCCAAGCATTAGTATACTGAATACTGATCAAGCGCGAAATATTAGACATTCCAGACTGGCAATGACAGGGTACTAGACAATCCGAAATGCCAATTAGCATATACAAGTTGGTCCATAATTGATGGCAAAAAGTATTCTCATTAAAACACCCCATTTGGAATCAGATCCAAGAAAGAGTTTACAACTTTCAAGTCGGTGCCTTGTGTTCCAAAGCAATGTTCACACTTTGGTCATCTGTAATTTTTTTTTATCAATTATTTTCTTGCTATATATAGTGAAGTTTTCTAAACATTTTTTCGCTCCAACTTCATTCTTTCTAACTACCATTAGTCTACTAATTAGCTTTTACTCTCTCTAATTTACAATAATGTCTTCACATTCCTTGATGTGTTTGCTTCCTTTGCTCCTCCTCCTCGTAGCTCCACGGATTTCAGGTAACTACACTTCTTATTTCCCCCCTACGTTTTCTTCGGTTTTTATATCTTGATAGTGTCTTCATATTTTTAATCATTAAAGGGGTAAAACCGCGAACACCTTAGGTTTAGTTGCGCGTTGTAGTGGATTCACATTATTTGTAAGCGCTTTTCCAACTAAGATCGGACAATCATTTTATCAAAAATGTATCCCTCTTTCGCGCTAATGATTCAAAAGGTGGTTTATGTGATCTCAAATGATAGCACCTAAAATCATCATCACTAAGGACTTGGTTATATCCCACCTACTTTTTTTATTCAAACAGTCACAAATTCTGTCATTTTTGGTCCAATTTTGGATCTCAAATAGCTGATTATGTGATCGAACTGTATTGCACCGTTACAGGACAAGATGATGGACAGGATTATGGTGGAAAACAATGGTGTGTAGCAGACGTGCAGACACCAGATGATGAACTGCAGGCTTCTACCAAATGGGCTTGTGAGCAGCAAGGTGTAGACTGCAGTATGATACAAGAGAATCAACCTTGTTATGAGCCTAACACCGCGAAAGACCACGCTGACTTTGCATTCAACAGTTACTTTCAAAAGTTTAAGAACCAAGGCGGTAACTGCTACTTTAAAGGTGCTGCCATCATCACTGAGCTCGATCCCAGTAAGTCCTCTCACTCATTACCTATCCCCTATTCATTCCTTCGCCTTTTCGCATTAATAGATTAGTTTACAATGCACAACTTTGACCATTCGTAATTATATCTTTGTATATGGTTTAGTCTACAAAACAAGCATAAACAGCACATATGCTGCAATAATAGTGGGACAATAAGAGTATAAATTCTCATATATTCTTCATAATTAAGCATCACAAATTTGCCAACTTTCAAATATGTAACTTACAATATGTTATAGATTACTCCCTTTGTTTTCCCATGACTATGAGTCAAAAGTATTCTATTTTTTACAAAAACCTTTTATAAATCTAGCTGTAATGCTACATAAAGAATAAACATAATCTTTCACATGTTATAGCTATTTGCATATGCTTCATTCTTAAGTTATTCTAAGGCTTAATTGAGAGGAAATGCTGATTAACTGTCAAGAAGAAAAGTATATTTCCAAGAATCAGACACTCTTGATCATTTCGTGGGGCATGCATGCATGGCATAAAGATTTTAATTTAATGATTCTTCAATAAAGCATTTTCCCTTAGGCAACAATTAATCCAAATATTTAAGACTTGCGTGTGAAATATGGAGTACGACATATTAGAGGTGATCAGATGGTAGGAAAAGAAAAATACGTAATTTTAGAGAAAATGAAAAAAAAATTCATAAAGGACTAAAAACGTGCCTAAAACCTATAAATACTTTAACAAAAATCGCTCCATAATGTCCGTGATCGGCTGCTGGCCCAAGCTGTTTATCCGGGCTAGACCAACAAGTCGGGCTATGTATGATCAGCTCTAACTGCAACCATAGAATTGATCTTTAGTTTTGTAACAAAATCAGTTGACCATATCTACTAAGGGCCTGTTTACTTCGGCTGAAAATAGCTGAACTGAACTGAATTGAATTGAACTGAGCTGAGCTGAACTGAAAGTTTTTTATGAAGGATTAATGAATAGCAAAATAAGAGAAGAGCTGAACTGAACTGAAATGAACTGAGCTGAACTGAGCTGAGCGGATTTTAAGCTGAAGTAAACAGGCCCTAAGTAGTTGATAATTTTAGCAAGAGATTTGGAAATTTGCCCAAAAAGGAATTAAAAAACAAAAAAAATGCAAGTGTATAATGATAATTTATGGTTGAAACATCTCAAAAACACGAATTTCACATGAGTTTAATTAGTGGACATAGTTCAAAAGCACATGTATATTCATGTGAAAATGAATGATAATATGATATGGTATCCTCCTCACATACAAGTTAATTCATCCTAACAATTTCTGTTTTGGTGAAGCAAACAAAAGTTCTACTGATATAACCAACCATCTATTCACTGTTCTCCACTCATACTATACTTATTTGTATTTTATTAAACTTTTAAAGGGAGATTTTTTTCAATAATAGAAGGTTCTTTCTTATACACAACTAATAATTTTTTTTCAATAATAGAAGGCTCTTTCTTATACACAACTAATAGTGTTTTTCAATAACAGAAAGCTCTTTCTTATACACAACAAGCATATGATTAAACCAATTGTAACGGGCGAAATAAGAATTTTGATATAAGTAACGCAGTTTAATTGCTACAAAAGGGATTAATTTTACGAGCAACCAAAGTTAAAGAAACAATTTGTTACGCTCACTCTTTAAGTTTTCGCTTTTTACTAGTACTAGTACTAGTACTAGTATCCCTCCCATTATTTATTTTTTTTTCTTTTTCAACTTTATGCTTTCTAATAATAATTTTTTTTTTTTTTTTTGTTATTTGCCTTGTAGGTCATGACAACTGCCACTTTGAATTTCTCCCTTGAAGGTTGAAAGTTAATTCCATATACTAGTAATTTTGATTTGTATTTTAACTTGCATAAAACATGCAATTCTTATATCCAACATTCTTTTTCAAATGAAATACAAGCTGTAAATGGGTTGAAAAGAAATCAAAAGGTGCTATATATTTGATGATGCTACAAATGCTTTCAATTTGGGTATCTAGCAAAGCAATAGAGGTTTAACAAAATGTTCCCTTTTGCATTATCAATCGTATATCACAACGAGCTTGACTCGTGATAAAATTTGCTTAATTGTAGTCTCCAAATATCTAATTTTCATAATTTTTACTCGTAAGTAATGAAAGATATCTAGCATTATACAAATAACAAATAAAACAACCGATTTATTTAGACCTACATAATAGATTAATCTGAAATAGGATGGCCAGGGGTGAGCAGTTCAAATACAACAATGATTGAAGGTAAAATCATAGTGATATTTAAAGAGAGTAGATAATGTGACAATTAGTTTTATATGGATGGAGATGAAGTATAAATTATGATTCTCTTATTTCATATTCACAGTAAAATTCATGCACATCACAAGACAAATATGATGACACAAATTCAAAATGCAGTAAACATGATGCACACCTAAACAAGCTGATATATCTCTATACTTCAACAATCCCACCTTATGGCGGAACAAGTAACGAAGACAGTCTCGGTTGTTCTAACATTTTGTATACCAATCAGAGTTGCAAATCTGTAGTTGGTTATCCATTACCAATACATGATAACTAAGTTTACCAGAGCTTTGTGCAGCTAATGTCCTTTGTATTTGAAGTTTCAGAGAAGCAAGCTAGCCCAGCCAGCTATGAACGCAAGGCCACCTATCGGCGCTGGTCTACCAAAGCTTCTGTCTTCCATGAACGCCACACTGTAGCATCTGCAAAATAATTATCACCAGTCACTTCAGGTCAAAGTGGAAATTAACACACTTTTCTATCAATTAAATGTGCCTCCATTCACTCAAAAATAAATTTGAAGG
The DNA here is from genome assembly GCA_016808085.1 of Suaeda aralocaspica. Classification (NCBI taxonomy): domain Eukaryota; kingdom Viridiplantae; phylum Streptophyta; class Magnoliopsida; order Caryophyllales; family Amaranthaceae; genus Suaeda; species Suaeda aralocaspica. The sequence goes on along the minus strand of PYUH01003988.1, from coordinate 359,848 downwards.
CATCCCTCCAACACTGACCTAGGATATAGAGATCGTTCCATAATTAAAACTGAGAATGCGCATAGCATTGTAAGCATTTTGCAGGGTCACATGCAATTTTTTAAGCTAATAAGGTACGCCTGACCAAAAAGCGTACAAGTAGCAAACTTCCCCTTGCAAAAGGTATTTCAGGATTCTTTAACCTATCAGCTACGAATACAGAACGCTTGTTCTTAGCTTTGGCAACCATTCTACAAGCTTACTTAGATCACTCTTACACCTAATATCCTGCCTTAAAGTCACAAATTAGGATGTCAACATCGTCCAGTATCTTTCCATAATGAAAGTGCCTATAGCAGCTCTACAAAAAACCAGTGCACCAGCTTTTGCAAAATCTATGAAAAATATTTCACATGGAAATTTGATCAATATTTAGACTAATGACAGAAATGCTGAGCAGAAAAGATGTGAAAGTCAACTTTTCTATTTAGCATCTCTTTTGTTTCTATCAGGCATTTTCTTTAGACTAAAAGCATTGTTCCACTGTGCATCTCCAGTCCAGCCTAGCTACTGTAGCTATAACTCTTGACAACTCAATCAATTAGAGCCTTACTCTCAAAATTAGGGTCAGCTACATGAACCAAAAGTAATTATCCCCTGAGGTCAAGGACCTCTTTCTCCTTAGACCCAAAAGCTTCATGTCCTTTCTAACCTTTTCCCACCAAGTTATTTTCGGTCTCCCTCTACCTCGTTTGAGATAACCCTGATCCCACCCTTCCACTCTTCGCACCGAGGTTCCCTGAGGTCTCCTTCTCACATGTTCAAACCAACGCAAGCGGTTTTCCCTTAATTTGCTTGCAATGTCTGCGACACCAACTTTCCGTCATTTCTGATTCTATTCCTTAAAGTGCTCCCACACATCTATCTCAACATCCGCATCTCCATAACTCCTACCTTTTGAATGTGCTCCTTCTCATAAACCCTTTTGTACCGTACAACACCGCTGGTCTTATGGCATTATGGTAGTCCCGTAGGATTTTCCCTTCAACTCTTATTTACTAATGGTGAATAAAAATGCCTTCACCGAAACTAATCATCTATAAAGTGCACCTGGCTACCTACTATATAGGTTCTCAATTTCATTAGTGATAGAAGGACAAACTGATACAATCAAAGTACATCATGCACACATTTTCCCGAAGGAAAACGTAACCCTAAGGCAAGAGAATGTGCAGGGGAGACAATATAGACTTTACCACTTTAATGTTTGGTACAAAAATGAGCCAAATTTTACATTCTACAAACAGATCAAAGTTGAAAATGATTAAACAGTCAAACTGGCTTTAGTAATTGTAACCCACAATAATAATGGGAAAATAAAATTAGAAAATAAAAAACCATCCCAAATGCAGGAAAATTAATCTTAAATTTAACCTGCCCAAATTAATTTTAAGTTGGAAGTGTGTCTTCTGAAATGTACATAAGCATTTCAGATCTACTACAAGTAATTAGGTCAAGGGTATGGCAATATGCATTCAACGAAGAAAAAAAACCATGAATTGCTTTACACATATACACAACAAACAGAGATTTGATTTTAAATTACTTGGGAGCACTTTGGAGAATTGAGAGCTTGGGACTTGTTACATTCTGATCTCGCTATCAATGTAACAAAACTATCTGAATTACTTGAAGTGACATAATTATACAACACAATACACATTCTGTTGACTTGCATACACTAATTTCTACCATTTTCTCACATGAAGTGACAATGAACCATCATCAAGTAACATGTTGGACCAATCTTAATATATATGTTTAATATAGCAACTTTGGATACTTTTACAAAGCATATGCGCAGTAATCAAATATTTTGACAGTCAAAAATCAAAATTATGCATTAGCAAGGGTAAAAGTCATTTTATTGCAAGATAAAAGAACAAAGGAATTAATATCCAATTTTTCGACTCCACCCACCAACCCCAAGTGCCTTAGTTAAGTTCGTTTAAATTCTTGCACAAACCCTCAAGTGACCTTCCTAATTAAATGTTTTATGTCTTTTATTTTGGGTGAGAATTCTCTAAATAATCTACTTCTCATTTTCTTAACCCTTATTGATGTCATACAAGTTTACAACACCTCAGATTCATAGCTAAACATCAGCATATGCACTTGTCCAGCATCTTCATTGAGTTAACTTGACGCCAGAAAGGGGAATGTGTGCTATTATGTCATCTTCTTAAACAAAAATGACAATCACGAACACTTACTTGGGGTATTTTTCTCCTGTTTGTTAGGCATAACTTCAATTACCTTTCTCAAGCTTTGACTAGGGACTTGATGTAACTAGAAGCACTAGACTCCTTAACAAATTATTGTGTCATCGACTGATCACTTTAGAAAGTTGTACTTTTGAAGATCTAGCACAACCAATATAGATTAGCCATTTTATTCAGCCATAACATCATCTAATTATAGCACAAGCTGTCCCTTTCACAAGACTTCTCATAATTGGAGTATTGGACCTATCACCAAGTAATCAAGTATGGGCTCAAGGAATGCAACTTAATCCCAATAAATTGAAGAGGTTTTCATTTCAGTTTCCCCCTTTTAATCAGATCAACGTCTACAAGGGAACCGATTGCTTCCAAGAGACCAAGATTACATCATATACATGCATTGTGAAAGATGAAACCAAAAGTCCTAATGAGTTCATATATCAGGAGTACCCTGCATTTACCACAAGAATAGGTAAAAAAACAACGTTGGATTGGCAAATGAATAAATCCAAGAGCTTGCACACCGAAATTTATATCGTAACTTCGATCCAGTTTCTTGAAACTAGACCAACTATTTTGCATAGCTAGAGCATGTGATTGAAGAAAGGGGCTGTTTCAAAGACTTTGCAACTCTAAAGTGTCATTTAACATTTAAAAAACAATCTTTTCTTAAAAAATTTACATGCATGTAAAGAATGAGATAGTTTGTGCAAAGTTGCAAACTTATTTCATAACAACGAATAATAGCACTCAAAAAGACAGTCTTTTTCACCAAGTCACCAATGAATGCTTAAATAAAGGACACCATACTTCTACATCCTTATAATTATAAAATTCTCAAAAGCTATTTCACCACAAAGTCACAAACTAAAGGAGCACTATCTACTAGTTTGTCAATCAACTAACAAGCTAATCACTCAACTTTCACATAAATTGGAACAATATGTTTGAAAGGCCAATCAACCAATCAGAGCCTTAATCCGAGAATTGAGGTCGGCTACATGAACCAAAAGTAATCATTCCATGCGGTCATCCACATAAATTTTCCTCCTCCATCCACTGTAGTCAAGAACCCCATTCTCCTACAAATCCAAAAGTGTTATGTCCTTTCTAACCCCTTACCACCAAGTCATTTTCGGTCTCCCCCTACCTCGTTTGAGATTTCCTTGATCCCACCCTCCCACTCTTCGCACCGGGGCTCCCTGAGGTCTCCTTCTCACATGCCCGAACCAACGCAAGCGGTTTTCCCTTAGTTTGCATGCAATGTCTGCGACACCAACTTTACGACGGATAATTTCACTTCTAATTGTATCCCTTTGAGTGCTCCTACACATCCAACTTTTCGGCAAATGAGTTCATTTCTAACACCAACTTTCCGGCAGATGTTTGAAAGATCACAAGTTTTTAAAATAGCATTGCGAGGAAGTAGTTTTTTTTCTATTACCAAAGAAAGTGAATAGTTTAAGTTGTAGTTTTTTTCTATTACCAAAGAAAATTGAATATTATAAGTTTGATATGGTTAGTCTTATACTTAATCATTGAAAACTACAGCCTAACAACTCTTTAGTCTTCAGCAAATTAAATTATCAAAAGGCTATACTATGATCAATTGATGCAATCACATAAATAATAATTGACCTAGAGAAAAAAAAAATGGGGGTCCATCTTATTTTTATTACCTCTGTTCAAAGGTCGAACAGAAATAGTCACAATCACAGAAAGTATAGGGTATCCCTAACAAGAAAATTTTCCTAATTGAAATTAAAATGCAAAGCCCCGAATGTGAAAATTAGATGTTTCAGGACAGCAACATGATCTTTAATGAAAAAGTAATACAATCCCCCCACCTATGTCAAAAGTGTAATAACAAAGGGCTAAAATTTGTCACTTTTCATTCCCAATTTTCTACTGCACTCAAACAGGCACATATCTTTTCACCACCCTTACCAAAATCTGAGCAACATAGTTTCATAAGGGATAAGAGCTCCCAACTTTCTAATCACTTATCTAAGCAACATCCAAAGCAAAGAAACACAACCAACAAGTAAAGGAGCACTATATTCCACATTGCAGTGTGGAGTGTATGATGCTGTTAAAGCCATGTAACACGCTTTTAATCAAGCTTTCCCATTAAACACAAAGATGTTTGCTTTAGCCATATGGTTTCTAGTCTCATATCTCCACCACAACCTGAAGCGGTTAAACCGAATCTCAGGCATGGATTTGAGAACTAAAGCACTTCACAGCTAGGGCCAATTGGATCGAATTCTTCAAAAAAAAACAAATAGCTCTATGATCAAGTTTAGTTACAGATGCATGTTGAAAACTATATCTCAGCACTTTATACTCAATACTTCACACGAACTCCTTATGACCTACCTTCTCCACGCAACTTGGCCTAAGCACAAACCCAACTTACAACTACCCCAACCCTTGTACAGTGCATGCTGTACGTCTATATCTCAGCGCTTTATTACTCAATATTTCATGAAATCCTTGTGAGTTGTGATCTACCCTCTCCCGCCAACTTGACCCTACCCCAATCCCAAGCTTGAGCCCGACCTTACTACCACCTCAACCCCCGGACGGTAAGGGCATGCCCCTAGACAATGCCAGATCTCACAAGTCAACCGTTAGGAAGTCCACAACCACTATCATCATCTAGTTTTTCATTTTCATACCAAATAACCCAAAATTGATCACTTCTCATTCACAATATCACAATCTAAAAACTTGAAAATTATAAAGCAATAAACTTTCATCCACAAACACAATTATAAAATTGATTAATTGCAAATTTAAAAAAAAAATTAAAAAAAAAAAAAAACTTACGTCCCAGAAAACAATAGTATTCCAGCACTCATAAGACCTCCAAACTGCAATCATTAAAAAAACCCATATATAAAAATATTGAAGACATGCCATAACAAAATTCAACAAACAAACAAGAAATAAAAAATGAATTGAATTTTACAAGAACAAAATTGAACCCAGAAAAAAATGAAAAAAAAAATAATAAATAAACTAAATTAAATTGTACAAAAATAAAAAAGTAAGCTTACAATGTGGGGTTGTTTAGTCATGGGAGCAGCTAACAAAGCTGCAGTATGCACCAAATGATACAATGATGCTGTATTCCAAACCTGTAAAAAAAACAAATAAAGTTTCAAACTTTAACAAAAAAAATTGAAGAAATTTATTCAAAAAATTAGAAATAAATTGAAAAAATGAAATAAAAATAGGGGAAAGTAAAATTACTTGTTTGTAAGCAGGATCTTTGGGTTTGAATCCATGAGCACCATAAGCCCCAAATCCAACTGCTATAACACCTGAAATTAACAAGAAAATTGGGTTGAATTAATTAATTAATTGAGTGATGAAAAAATGTTAGTTAATTCTTAATTAATTAACAAAAATTGAAAAAATATAAATAAATAGATAAAGAGAGAAAACCAGAGATAGCAGCTGCTTTGTGCCAAATACGAGGATCCATTTGCCTTTTGACTTTGAGTTTTCTACTCAATCTGATTTTGTAACATCACTTGGGGAGGAGGATCTGGCACGGGTTGTGGCCACCTAGGGATGTCGGTTCGGATTGGCGGGTTACTTCATTTTAAATACGACGGGTTGAAAACGATTGAGTAGGAGGGGATGTGGATTCGGGTTATGTTGAATCCGATGCAAGTTTAAATGTTTACATCTATAATTACAATGTAAGAAAAAATTACTTGCAACTAATTGTTTCGAAGCTTGGAACTCTCAAAAACTATGAGTTATAGCATTCGTTTTCGGCTTTCAGAGGGCGGACTTCAGCTCCATTTTGTTTTCATCCGATTTTCTTATCACATTATGTAGGTGACCCACGGACATCCCACACTCAATTTTAGCCTCTAAAATGATCTTGTTATCCTACCTTTCCAAATGATAGCCAAAAAAGTAAACATAAATTTTATCACTCTATTTGGACTGTATTATACCCTTTCGAACCCCAACAAGTTGGTCAACTGATTTCTTTTAACCACAGGAGCACTATGTAATATTTTCAACAGCTTCTTTTTGGACCCCGTCGGATTCCACGAAAACATTGAGTTAAAGCCTTTGGTCTTGGCTTCCGGAGAGCAATCTAGTATCCGTCTTGTTTACCCCATCTTTTTAACATGTGTTGTAGGTCACCAAAAGACCTCCTACGCTCGATTTTATCCTCTAAAACCTCATTATCTTCTACCTTCGAGGATAACCAAAAAAAGGAACATAAATAATTTACGCTCTCCCGGGATCGTATTATGATTACGAACCTCTACAAGTTGCTTAGTCTGGGTGTACAAAACCAGATATTGGAATTTTTTGATCCGGATATGCAGATTTTTGGACCTAAAAATTTGGTTTAGTTTTCATTCTGGAAAATCTAGATCCAGATATCAAATTATTTGCCTAAACCTACTTTTTATGAAAATCAAATTGTGTATAAGATTGTGTATCCGGATTGTGCATTCTATAGAAAACGGCAAAGTAGAATTCAGAATCTTGTTTTCCTTAAAAATACGAAATTGAATTTTATATAATGCATTTTGTTTCCAATTCGGTATCCATTTAAAAAAAATCAAATATCTGTTTTGATTTTTCTGTATTTCAAAAAGGAAGACTGGATATTTGGAACGAAAATTCGGTAACAAAATTTTCCGCACATCCCTACTGCCAAGGGCCCTCTTTGGATCATATGAGTAATTGAGCATCAATTGGACAACTTTTTTTGTGGCCCTAAACAGGTTGTCGCACACCTCTCAAAAATAACCGAACGACTCTAATTAATATAGCTAGGGAAGTAGGGATCGAATCCTCAGGGAAGCTATTAAATTCTATTAGCTCTAAAAGCCTAAAGCATGTAATGGGCCTTGGTGGAAATGTCGTAAATGATTTCTAGAACTAAGAAGACTAAGAATTGAAACTAAGGAAATGACGGGAAAATAACGATTAAATTCTATTAATGGAAACCTAGGGCTATCGGTTCACTATGATCAATCAACAAACTCAATTAACGCTCACTAATCAATTCATTGGCATTCATTGAACTAGGGCTCACTAATTCTCTCGAACTTAGACTCCCTCAAAACTCCTTTACCGGCTCTCGCTCGCATAAATTCGTTTTTGCCTATTATTCAGTGGTCTAATTGTGGTAATCTTACCTCTCGGCCTCGATTTCAACAATAACCTAACTTACAACTAAATCTGGCCACAATTTAATTGCAATCGCTAGAAATCAATAATAGGAATTCAATTTGAAGCCAAGAACTAATTAGAAAACTTAATTTAAATTCAAGTCATGATCATAGATCCCCTAACCCTAGAGAAAACGACTACTCACTCATAATTAAGGGAACAAAAGCAAAATTGAAATTAAATAACATGATCAAGAACAAGAAATTAATTAAAACTAAATTGATTACTAATAAAACTAAGTTAAGAACAAAAACAACACAACTAATTACTTTAGACTAAAAACTAAGAAATTAAAGAAAAACATGAAATTAAAAGGATTGAAAAGCATAAGGAAAGAAGTTACCAAAATATAGACTGAATTGCATTGATTGAAAGCTTGAATTCATGAACAAAATAATTAAACCTAAAATTCTAGAGAGAAAAAGTGATTTTGGAATCCTAGGTCTAAAAATATGATAAAAACTAGGTAGGTTCGTGCCCCCTTTACAATCTATATATATAGTATCTTGGGTTTTATTAAAATAAAACCCACGAAGCAAAACCGCGCGGAAAAGAAAATCGGAGCACAAAACCCTTCACATGCGCCCGCAGGTCTTCTATTTTGGGACTCCTGAGGCTGCTGTTTTATGTTGCGCCCGCATCGAACATGTGATGATTAAGGGCTGTGCCCGCATGAAGCTTATAAAACTAAATTTTGACGATCTTCCTTAATTCTTCGCTCGATTCTTCGAATCTCATTCGTGACTTTTCATGACTTGGCACGCATCCCGAGGCAAGTACATTTTGACTCGTTTTAGCTTCAATGACTTCATAACTCTCTATTACGCTCCTGTAACATATAAACAAAACCGAAAACCACGCGTAATAACCGAAAAAGTATAAAATAACCGCAAAAGGCTCTAAAAGTCAACTAAAGAAGCTAAAGCCGTTCCAAAACATAACTTAACATCGAGATATGATATTTAATCAAAACAAAGCCATAAACTTAACTTTTTAGCACAAGAATCAATCGAAAATGGGGAAAAAACACAACATAAAACACGTATATCAGGCCCCGAAACACCCGGACAACTGTGAGAGTTGTTGTTTTCGTCTTCCTGAGGGTTGTTTTGGGGTTTTATCTTCTTTTCACCCGATCTTTTCCACATTTTGTAGGTGACTACAAGACACTCTATACAAGATTTTGGCCTCTAAAACCTTGTTGGTCCACTCTTCAAAGGATTACTGGAAAAGTGAAAAAAAATTATTTTTTGTTCTCCCAAGACCGTATTATGACTTTTAGAACCCCTAGAATTTGCTCGAGGGCTCTCTTTTGTTCACAGGATCTTCGTGTAAGTTATTTAGTGTGTAAAATATCGTCGATTTTTTTCCGTTTAAAATAGATATATAAGATTCTATGTGTCGCTCCAAATATTCCCAAATTTAATTTCCAAGCCGGAGCAATGGGGATGCTTCTTGGGACCTCAACATTTGCATGCAAGGGTTCCCATCTCTTGGTGCATATTGACGATCTCAAGTTAGTTCAAGCGTTTTGTGAGCCGTCCTTGGCTCCCCATCAAATCAAATCAATTATCTCGGATTAAATGTAAGAAAGTTAGCAGAGGGCAAGTTCATGTTGCCTAGATGCTTACTAAAAACACTTAGGCCTTGTTCTCCTCGTCTTATTTTTACTTATTTTCAGCAAAATTAAGTTCAGATCAGCAAAAATAAGTTCGGTTCAGCGGAAATAAGTTTAAATAAGTAAAAATAAGTTCAGTTCAGCAAAAATAAGTTCAGATCAGAAAAAATAAGTTCAGTTCAGCAGAAATAAGTTGAGGAGAACAGGGCCTTAATCTTGTATTATCTCTTTGCCAAAACAATAATAATAATAAATTAATTGATTAATTATATTACTTTAGATATACAAAATACTAAGTATGATAAAGGTAATAATAAATAATGGTGGGGTATACTTGAATTAATAGGGTACAGCATACACTTCTGTACTCAACCATATGTCCAATTTCTATCAAATTATAAAATAATAATTAACTGATAATAATTATGCCCACTTCTACCTAATCTTTACTCCACCGGGTTGAAATTTCATTTTCCAAAGAGACTAGCCAACAGTTTTGAGGAATTTGATCTCTTTTTAACAAATTCCATAATGTATATACTCAAATTTATATGGATCCCTTAAAACTACTATGCAATAATAATATGGTTAAAAAGATGTACCGAGTATTATTTTGTATAAATTAATAAGTAAAAATATTATATCATTATCTTTAAATTACTCGGTATTATTGTAATATTTCTTTTTGGTTTTTTTTTAATGTTAGGGAGCCATGAGGTAAAATCACTCACTCTGTATTATTTATAAATCTAGAGAGAATTTTCGTCCTTCGACATGGCTAATACGGAGTACAATATAAATCTGCGAACACATTTTCCAGCATTGACAAATTTGATATGACTTAATGATGGCTTAATTATTATTCATCAATAGGTTGAATATTTATACAAAACCTAGGTAACATAAGATAAGAAACAATCTTCCTAAATTATATTATTCTCCTAATTATATTTAGGGAAAATATATCACACATATATTTTCCGATATTATCTCTAACAAGTATTGTTATTGACATGGTGTTGTAGGCTTTGCAAAGGACCAAAGTAGCAACTCCAATTTTAACCATATTTTTATTACTTGATGTTTCGGTTCTAAGATGCCTAAAGTAGAAAGTTAAAGAATCTACTTCGACTTAGCCCGGACTAGCAAAAAAATGCCCCATACTCGTGTCTTGGATGCTTGGGGTCAAAAATAGAGCATGAATTGGGATACAATCCACAACGAGGGTATGCATCAGTGTAACATATTAACAATGTTATTGTGCACTAGAACCCTAGAATTGTTCAATAATTTCCTTTTTATACATGTATATATACAATCCGGAGATTGTGCACCCGGGTGTATAGTTTGAAATATATACCCGTTTTTTGCAAGATAAAACACCAAGTCATTTTTATAAAACAACAAGTCAATTTCATAGAACAAAATTTACAAATACAATTTTTTTTAAAATCTTTTAAGTGATAACATTTACACTAAAGTAAAAATATGACATTAAGATCTCAAAGACTAAATTTGAAGTATTTGGATGAGAAATTATTGCATTTTCTAGCATATTTATATATTCTTATTCACATAATGTATTAAATATATAGTTTATGTAATAAATATTACAGTATATGCAGTAGTTATTACAAAACATGTAGTAGAAAAAACATATAGTTATTTTTAATAGAACAATAAATAAAAGGAAAAATTATTATGATCTTATAGATAAAATAAGAGATAAAAATCATATAACATAAAGTGGAAAATAAATAAGAACAAATTTTAATTATTAAATACAAAAACAAGGAGTATTGTCTTAAAAACAATAAATCAAAGATATATAACATGTACAATTATTTACCATATATTGAACATGTAGTAACATAATAACTTATAATAATCATTTAAAAACATCCGGTAATGATTATAGAACATAAAATATTATCTCATATATTATATATTATCTCATATATTATGAAATATTATTATAGATAAGAAAAGACGTATTGATATATAACAAAATATCTACTCTGTAGTAATTATTATTGAACATCTTGTTATATATGTATCATAGTACATGGGGTACTATACCATAACAGTATTGAACAAGCAAAAATTATCCCACAACAATAGTAATACCTTATAAAATTTGCATTACAACATATTTTCCAAAAAAATACATGAAATTTATAAAACATATATTGAAACAAATATTGTCTTTTAATATGTAATAATTACACAATTTAAATCAAACTAACCTTTGACTACATTTTCAACCTCTAGATTTAACAATTCTTCAAAAAAAAAATTGAAGATTCAACTTCATATCATTCTTCAATCCATTTCGTGATCATCTTGTATCATCAATATCATGATAAAATTTCCAAAACATCAATGTCAATTCATTTAAGTGACAAAAAAATTATAGGTTAGAAAGAAAGAAAAAGAAACGTTTGTTTGTTATTTGCTAAATATAGAATAGAGAAAGATAAACTAGAGAGAGAAAGAGGGGAAGGAGAAAGAAAGAGGGGAAGGAGAGAGAAAGAAGTTTGAATGTTAGTGAGAGAATGAAAATTTGTTAAATTATGATCAGATATGAGTGTTATATAGTGTCTTCATCAAAGATAAACATTTTAAAGATAAATGATAATACAATGTTGTTTTATAAAACATTACTTGTAATACATAAAACAATGGATATCATCTTATTATTCACAAAACAAGGTGTTTATTTCATAAAATATCTGGTTTCTAAACATAAATGTACTAAAATCTGTAAAATACATTAAATGTTTTATAAAACATATCGAATGTGTTATAAATTACATCAAATATTTTATCTATGTTAAACCGGGTGTATATCTTACACCCGATTGTATAATCGATTTTAATTTCCAGTATACATATACATACACCAAAGCTTTAAAAATAAACATTTAAAATAAAATAAACTAACACAATTCACAATGTACTCCATATTTGACTTATTTAGGATGGACAAATACTGAGTTTTCTAATTCAATTTTAAAAATAAATAAAATAAAATAAGATACGGAGTAAAATTTTAAAAAGTCAAAATAGATAAAAATCAATCAATAAATAAAATCGCTTACAGATTCACAATGATTTTTTTTATAAAAAAATATATTATTTCTTTGTTTAACTAAAACAAAATTATTTTAGTGGATTGTTAGAAACAATAGGACAATACATATTATCAAAGTTGATAGTTGGAACTTGGAAACGATACGGCAGTACATGAGTACATCTATAAAAGATGGATACTTATATAATCAATTTATCATTGTTGATTGGTTGATTCAATGACCTTCACCAAATGGAAACGATAATTTTTATTTGAAAAAATTCATACAAATAATCCTAATTATTGACGTTCACCTAATAAAAAACCGAACTTTGATTAATCCAAAAATAGACCCAACTTTCATGCCCATTTTCCAATTTTGTACCCTTTTAAATTTTAACTTGTAAAATCAAGTAAATCTTGTTAATTATTCGATTTTTGCTAAAGCAAGATCACTCGAAACCACCACCACAATCATCCCTTCCCCCCCGAAACTTCCAAATGTTAAGAAAAAAACCGGATAATTAACAAAATTTAGTTGATCTTACCCATAGTTGGGATTATATTTATGAATTTTTCCTTTTTATTTTTGCATTTCAACAACTTTGGAATTTCAAAAGTATTGAAAGGGAAACACTAAATAATCCGTATTCTAACATTAAAAATACAAAGCAAATACGAATATATTCATAGCCACATACGCTAATACGAGAAAATACACATAAAAGAAGTACAACATGGAGAAGTAATTAACCCAAAATTTTGTAGTAAATTAGCCAGATAAGAGCACTGTAAGAAACCATGAGAAATTGTAACACAAAAGTAGAATTGTAACACAACCTTGGATGGCAGCAAACCCCACTTCCAAACATGCAAAAGATTCTTGCATGAGAATTTTCACAGCTAAAAACTAATATGAAGATGAAAAATAGAAAAAAAAAAACCTGTAAAAAACAAGTAAAATCAATTTTAAGAATTGAGTACAAGTTGCTACATTGCACCATTACTCAATTTCACCAATGAACCCTCTAAAATCATTAGGATTCAAAGTTGTAGATCAGCTTGTAGTTGTGACCCACATCGGATCGAACTACCCTAAATCATCCTATGGTTGAACGCCTGCACTACTTATCTTATGATATTTCTATCGGTATTATGTTAAATCAACCCTTAAAATGACAAGATCATTATCAGAAGAAGATTGCCCAAAAAGAGCGGTGTTTAATTATCAAGAGTCTTTCTCACTTGGTATATTTAGATCTTGAACCTCGGCATCCTTCACCGTCTGAAGCAGCTCATCGGGTATTGCAGCAGGATCCAAATCCCAGCATCCTTCGGGTATATTAGTTGCCTCTTTGATTAACCAAGACGGCACCTGATGTGAGAATCTGACCATCTCTCTCCGCGGGATCCACTGGATAACGTCCTTGTCTGTGCTCCTTTGATACACTGTCTTGAAACCATCTAACTTAACAAGTGGGATAACACGAGTCCCGACCTCTTCATTGTAATCATCCAAGACCTCCACCATTTCATATTGATGTCGCACATCGTAAGGAGTTGACCTATTCCAATCCTTTGACCAGTTCCGGTAAACTGCCCATATGTCTCCACTTCTCGGGTAAAGCCTCACACAGCCTCCTCGGCCCGCTTTTTCTCGACTCAAAACATGAGAAAACATGTTGACCCCTTCAATGATGTCAGTAGTGGTAGCCCGGAAATGTCCACAAGATTTAGTGAATCCTGAATCTATCCAATTTACTGTCCCAAATTCGGTATCTGTTTTAGAACTCAAGTAGCTGATGTGAATTTTGAAGGGTTTTACTGATATGATCTGGCGTATCAAACAATAAAGGCGGGGCATACCATCCTCTTCATCATACAGTGCCCATATCTGCTTGGGTTGGAAGCAATCTTCTGTTCTGTCCTTGTCAAAATCATGGAAGTCAGAGTCAGGAACTGTCAAAGTGACTGGCCCAAGTTTCTTGGGCTCCAAAGAGTTGCCAAGATTTGATCTCTTCCGAGATTCTCCCGGTTTCCCAGATTCCCTATGAGAGGATTTTTCGCCATCAGCTGAAGCCAATTTAATTTCTTCCAGCTTTTTTCGTATTTCCGTTCTAGCCTTCTCTATCAACAAGCTTCTGATATCAATTGGTGGTGGGATAGGCCGCTTAGCTGAGGATTCGTTTGTAGCAGAAAGCTTAGGCACAGTGCATCCGTTTTCACTTGGCACTGCTGCGTCTGCAGTAACCTTGGCCCCTGACACATGACCGTTAACAATAATATTACCTCCAACGTCAACCTTTCTTCTCTTATAAGGCCTTGAAACTTTTACTGCGCCGAAAGATTGACCAGAACCATTGACACCTGTAACAACTTCTGCTTTCGTTTTTCTTCCAGGCTTACCTGGATTTCCGTTGCTTTTATAAATTGTTTCAGAAGTGGCAAATCCATTAGGACTGACATACCCTGCAGAAGATCCTGGGGATGTGCTCCATTGAAAAGACATGTTTGAAACATATTCAGAACCATGACCAGTGGTGTGATATCCTGGAACTCCGTTCCCCGAAACATATACAGGATTAGTCGAGTAGAACGTCATGTTGTTATGCCCATGACTGCTCTTACTGAATCCATTATCAGGCACAACCGAAAACTGAGAAACGGGGTAAGACCCGTTGAGCGGAGCCGTTCTCAATTCCACAGCCATAAAAGTACCGCGGCAGTTCTTACATGACAGCCTCTTATTGACATACTTTCTAAGATATTCATATTGAACTTGACAAGAAGTGCAGACAGTCCAAAATGTAGGAGGAGGAGATGACTTGGCACAATTGTTAGGATATGTTGCCCCAGCAGCAACTATAGAAGAAAGCTGACCATTCCTTTTGAGGTCATAAGCAGCTCTTTTAGCATTATCTGACAGATGTGTCCACGCCTCGGACACAAGCCTAAATGCCCCATCAGCTCCCACAGTTCGATTCTTATCGGGATGTAGCAACACCGCCAACTTTTTATACTGTCTCTTAACCATTGACTTGTCTGCTGACGGTTTCAACCCAAGAATCGAATAAAAATCAACTTCCCCGTTTACTTTCCCCTCAGATGCAGCATATATGTCAAATGTAGCCACCATCTGAGAAATACCCTCCAATTCAGGAGACAGCATTTGCGCTTTTAAAGCGAAATTCTTCGCACCAACAAAATCTTTCTCAGCAAACTTCTTCTCAGCATGCTGTTTCGCGATAACA
Organism: Suaeda aralocaspica; assembly: GCA_016808085.1. NCBI lineage: Eukaryota > Viridiplantae > Streptophyta > Magnoliopsida > Caryophyllales > Amaranthaceae > Suaeda > Suaeda aralocaspica. The sequence goes on along the minus strand of PYUH01003988.1, from coordinate 344,428 downwards.
GCCTCTTCGGCCTTCGATCCCATGTCAAAGAAACTTCAACAACTCAAATTCCAAGACTTCAATGATAATTAGGACCACAAATAGTGTCCATACATCGAAAGCGAGTGCTGATATTGCCCATATCTACATGTCTGCACTTCAGTCAACCATAGGAAAAAATATTAACACTTCACACAACTTATATACAGTAACATAACACTCAATTTTGAATTCAGTCATTTTCAATTATCAAATTTCAACATTTTAGAGTATTCAAATAACAGAAAAACTCCTGTTATCAAAATTTCTTAGGGACAACTAACAAATCTAAAATGATTCCAATTTACAGCAGAAAACTTCAAATTTACGGCAAAGCAAAGAATTTTAAATTTTCAAAAATCAAATTATATCCCAACTTAAATATTCCAATATAAGTACCAAATTTCAGCTCATATCTAAAAACACAGTTTCATGATTTCTAGATCTAAACAAAAAAATTGAGATAAATCTCCAAACATTAAACCCATTTGAAAAAAACCCAAGAAACCCCAGAAAAATTCAAAGTAATCTTAATAAAAACATATGCATTAAACATTAATAACAAATATAATTTAAAGTCAATCAAACATATAGAATTAAACAAATTATTAAGTATAACTACAAATTAACAACAAAAAAATTCAACCAAAAAGATCGCAACTTTAGAAAGGAAATTAAAATATACAGAAACCCCAGAATTTCAATTGGAAATTAAAGCTAATAAATCGCCAGAAAATCAGCTTTTAACTACCAAAATTAGCAAAAAATAAATAAAAATAAAAATTCCAGAAAATAGTTGAGTTCAACTTACTGAGAGTCCAACCACTGAAGAAGAAAAATTAACTGAGTATAGATCATTGAATAGCTTCAATCGATCAACCAACGAATTTCTTCTTACTAGATTCAAGCATAAATTTTTTTTTTCAAATCTGTGTAATAAAATAAAAAATTGAAAAAAAAAATCCCAAAAATAAGCTAATTTATATACTTTTTTCTCAATTAAATTTTTGGGAGAAGAGGAAAAATTATAAATGTAAATGGGTAATCATAAAAAATTTATGGGAAATTTTAATTTTGGAGAATGGAAATTAAAGAGAGATTAAAGAAGTTTTATTTTTGTTTTTTTTTTTATTTTTATTTTTTTAAAAGGGTAAGAGAGATGAAAAATAGTTTACCAAAATGAATAAAAATGATACTTTGTGTAATGTATAATCTGGTTAAAAAGTAAGCGCCGTTTATGGTATTGCTATTTAATGAGATGGTATTCTAAAATGCACACTAATGTGTGATGCGCATACACTTAATTTAATTTTTTTTATTTTATATAAATAAAAATAAATAAATAATAAAAATAAAAAATAATAATCTAATTAATCAACCTTTTTTTTTGGAAGTGAATTTGGTGATGGGTAGATTTGTCCATCAAAAAATTATGTGATGTCATTATATAAATATTTTTTATTCTTTAAGTTTTTTGAATTAATTAAATATATTATTGTACTTTAATATTGAATTTATGTTTTTATTATATTTCCATAATGCAATTTGATATGTATTGCTTTATTTGTCAAGTTTGGTGGCCAAGATAAGAAATACATTTATTATGCCATAACATTTCACCCAATTTATTACCTTTCATAATAGTAGTAAATTCTTTTAATTTAAATAAATCTTAACATGTGGTAAGTAGTAACTCCTTATTTCAATAACACAATCATAATTCAATTTTGAGAATTATATATTTATAACCCCATCCTTGACAATTTTTGGTTGAACATTAAACAAATTAAGGTTGCTAGGAACCTAGGACGTTAAGATAGAACGAAGTTCGAGCATCCAAAATTCCAAATTACAATTCAAGAATACACAATGTTATAAAACAATGCAAGTGAATGGCACTTCACAAATTTGATTTTAGGGGTAATTTGACACTAAACTCATGAGAAGCTTTGATTCCCTTAACAATGTATTAATTAAAGATATTCAAGAAATAATGATGAAAAGAAATGAGTAGGTTGCAGCATGATGAACATAATAACCTAGTATGAAGTATAACCTAGTAAAAAGAAATTGTTTTCTCAATAGCAAGGCCACTACTTAAGGTTTTATTACTCTACTAGCTCTTAAGTGCATGATAAATACTTAACCACATGGAAAAAGCAAAATGCATACACAAAAAATTGATGAATCGTTATTATGTTAAATATATTATGGCTGAAATGCTAACATAATATCATGAATAACTATTAATTAGTTTAACTTTTTTGTTGAGTTGGTCCTCTAATATAATATCAGCGTCAATGTGAAGTAAAGGTCACAACTTTAAATTTCATCTACTCATTCTTTTCAAGTGATATATTTATTATCGATGGTAATAACTGATTTCATGCTCCATCAACATAGCGAGCCTAACATGCTCTCATGTGAGGGTTTGGAGCATAATAGTTTAATTGAGTATAAAACCTATTCTTAGAAATCCATTTTGATTTAGGTTTTTGGTTGAATTAGTCATTCTCTCTCTAATAATAAGTCTCATTTGCATAAGTTGTCACTATTATGCTTTTGTTTTACTTTGTGTATCACTTAATAATTTAAGTGGTTTTTAATGCATTTTAATAATATTTGGTAGAGTATATAACCTATTGCTGGGCCTCAACAATAAGCTTAAACTTTTGAATGATTTGGTCCTCTTATATGATATCAGTGCCAACATAAAACAAATGTTAGTAATTTGAAACTCATCAAGCTAGGGTTAACAATAATGGGGAAGGTCTCTTCCTTCACCCATCTAGTTGGGTGAGGTATCTTTATGTTTGAAGGGGATGTGGGTAAAACTTGTACCCACCGCGAAGACAGGGATGGGATGGATTTCAAGTTGTACCCACCCCATCCATGCCTCACCTCCCCCACCCCACCCCATCCATGCCCTATAATTAACTGTCATTTTTAATAGTATCTTTTTTCATATGATTTTATTTGATATTTACTTTTATTTGCATGATTTATACATTAATAATTTAAATTATATGAATTAAGATATTATAATTTTTTTAAGTAATTCAAGTTAGAAGACCATTTACTTAAATTTATTTAGTTTTCGATTAATTTGTTTTTTTTTTCATTTCATAATTTTAAAACTGAATTTGCATTGGAGATTTAATGGGCAGTGGAGCGGCGAAAGTGGTGATAAGGTGGGGCTCAAGTGGGGGATGGGGCAAGGATGGTTTTAATCGTATACCTAGTAGGGTCGGGATAGAGATGAATTCTATACCCACAACGGAAATGGAGAAGAAGAAATGAGGCAGATATGGGAATAGGAATGGAATAAACTCATTCTTCCCCGCCCTAATGACATCCCTAAATCCACACTTCGAAGTGGATATTAAGCTCTAGGTAAGGGGACCCCATGATGCATCCACACTTTAAGCAAAACAAAATCTCATGTGAGAGTTGAGAGAGTGATAGAGTCTAAAAACATGTTTTTTGTGCCTTAATTAACTATAAATTTAAGCTTTTGGTTGATTCTCTAATTATTTCATAGTGTTTTAGGTCCATTTTGATATTAATCAATTAAACGAAGTATATCGACCACAAGGTGTTTCTTATCAATGAAAATTGAAGTTTTCCAACAAATTTCATCAACTCTTCTTTCGTGGCATATGGTTATTTAATTTGTTGTCTATATTATATGACAAAAGTGTGTATTCGTGACATGCTAACTTTATTCCGTAGAACTTAGAATTACAAGTGTATCAAACCATAATCCTAGGATTGAATATAGTTTTATAAAATTTGACGGTCTCAAATCTTGTAAATTTCATCAAAAGTCATAAAAATGACCAAAACGATAAAAAAAAAAAAAAGAAACCCTAAAAACAGACCCTAGTGCAAGAAATTTGTTAGATGATAAAAATATATGTTTATGTGGGATTCGCATAATAAAAAATTCATACAACATCATTTACGATAAAAATTGGTTGGGTTTCAGTTTTTTTAGTGCATGATAAGCACTTGGTTAACTTACAAATTTTTATCTTTGACTACACGAAGTAACAAATTCAGATTGTGTACAAGTCATAATTTGATATACTATCATTTTAATGTATGATGATATCGAACGATAGACACCAAAGGAGGGCGGGATAGTGTCACATGGCATGTTAGCATGCTTTCAAATGCTTTTTAATATATATTTTTCCCTCCAATAATTTAACAAAGCTCATGAGTAATGATCCATTGAAAAACATAGCCTCTTATATATTTATTGCAATAAAAGCTTTTGAAATTTACTTGCTTTGCTTTAAATTTGTAGTGTTGCTAAATATACTAATATATGTGATCATAAAAATAATAAACATATTTAATTTCACTTTCCCTCTATAAACGCTCAAAATATGGGATTTACATTACTAAAAACCATAAATGTTTTTGTAACAGCCGAGTTGCTGTTATCAATTGAAATATTAACGGCAACAAAAAGTTGTTATCTTCTCATGTTCTTGTTATTTATCCTATGATATTTTTTTATCAAATATTCTAATATTTCGCTTAATTTCTCTTAATCTAATTTATTTTCAAGTCCAGGACTCCAGGCTGGTTTTTAACATGCCTTAGTGCCTTAGACACACAACCTTGTACAAGGGACTAGACATTATTAGACGTTGTTTCATTGAAACTTAATTTTCCTTGAAAATACTATGTTAAATTTTAAAGTGGAGAGCAACTTCCCATGAACTACGGGAAGTATATAACTCACCCACTCCACCTTTGGCGAGCATGATTTTTAATATCTATTTTTTCTTTTTTAGAAATAGTTGTCATAATATATACATCCTTTAAATAATTCCCAAAGTATATAAGGTTAAAACAGTTAAAATGTGAAATACCATGGGTAATGCCGTAATAGGATAGATTCACCAAACAAAAACTAACGGTTTTCAGGGGGTTCGGCATCCCTAAAAAAAATATCATAAATTTTACATGGATCCTCTAAGGTCAAGATATAGCCCTCACGTAGCTTTTGGAATTCGAAAGGTCATAAGACGGTCTTCGAAGATTGAGAAAGACTAGTGTATCCTGACTTCTCAATTAGGGAACTTAACAATGTTTCAGAGGTTGAAATCGAGCATGGGGTGTCCTAGGGTCACCTACAACATGTGGTTGAAAACAGAGCAAAAAAGACAAAATCCAAAACAACTTGATCTATAAATACCGAAAATGAACACTATAACTCACTATTTTATGGGTTGTAGGATCCCCAGATAAACACACAAAATAAATATACATGGTGTTCCAAGGTCAAAAGAGGACCCCTGCAAAAAGCATTTCGATGTTCAAAAGATCATAAGATGGTTCTGGGGGTAAGAAAGATCAATGTCTCCTTACTTCGGATATCCTTTGTAAGGGAACTTAGTATGGTTTAAGAGCTTGAAATTGAGCGTGCAGCGTCCTAGGATCACCTACAACTCATGGAAAAAAAAAAAGAAAAATAAGCCAAAGCATCGAAAGTCCTCCGAATACCGAAAACAAAGGATATAACTCAAATTTTCGGGGGTTGGGGTTCTCAAAAAAAATTGCCAAGATTTTTACTTGTTCATCTTAATGCCGAAAATGGGCCCCGGAGCATAGTTTTGCGGTTTCAAAGATCATAAGATAAAGTCTAAAGAGTAGGAAAGACTAATGTTTCCTTATTTTTAAAATTCTTTATAAAGGAACTTACCTAGATTCCTGAGGCTAATTAAAATCAAGCGTTAAGAGTCATGTGATCGCCTACAACACATGGTAAAAATATAGGGATAAAACAAGATATAGACCGAGACAACCCTTTGGAAGCCGAAAACGAATGCTATAACTCACAATTTTCGAGGGTTACAAGGTAATAAGAAAAAAAAATTCCCTAAGGTCAAACGGGGTCCCCAGACAGTTTTTCGTGGTTCTATAGATCTTTAGATGATTCTTGAAGATTGAAAAAAACCAATGTGTCCTTAGATAATTCTCTATAAGGAAACAAAGAAAGGTTTTAGAGGCTAAATTTGAGTGTGAGGCGTGATGAGATCACCTTCAACACTTGGTATTAAAAAGATGGAAGACAAGACGAAATTAGGGAAATCTCTCTGAAAGCCCACAAACAAAGGCTATAACTCATTATTTTCGAGGCTCACGTGATCCCCAAAAAAAATATTGCCGAAAGTTGTACATGGTTCCCCTAAGGTCAAAAGATTGCCCCCATAGCAGCTTTTTCAGGTTGAATTGTTATAAGACGTTCCTGGAAGGGTAAGAAAAACCAATGTTTCTGTACTTAGAAAATCCAATGTAAGGTAACTGAACAAAGCTTTAGAGTTTGAAATCAATAGTGGGGCGTCCTAGCTCACCCAAAACACGTGGTTTAAAAAAAAAGCTGAACACAAGATGGATCCCATGATAGTCCTGTAGAAGCTACAAACAAAGGCAATAAGTCAAAGTTTTTGAGAGATTCGAGATCCCATGAATAAAATATCAAAAAATTTACGAAAGGTCAAAAGAAGGCAGTCAAACAACTTTTTGAGGTTCAAAAAGTCATGAGACGGTGCATGGAGAATGAAAAGAAAAAAAATGTGTTTTTTACTTTAAATATCGTGAATAAGGAAACTGAACAAAGTTTTAGAGGATGAATCAAGGTGGGGTATCTTTGGGTCACCTTCAACATAACACATGTTGAAAAAATAGGGCAAAAACAAAATAGAGACCGTGATAGCTCTTCACAAGCCAAAAACAAAGACTACATATCAAAGATTTTGAGGGGTCTGGGCTCACAAAAAAAATATTATCTAAATTTTTACTAGGTGCCCCTATGGTCAATAGAGGTCTTCGAGCAATTTTTCAAGGTCCGAACGGTCTTAAGACTGTGTTTGGGACAGTGTGAAAAATCAACGTTTTCTTACTGTGAAAATCCTCTATAAGTGAACAAAACAATTCAAGTTTTTAAAGGGTAAAAACAAGAGTGGGGAGTGTTGTGCTTACCTTTAACATGTGGTATAAAAATAGGGTGAAATTAAGACAAAGTCCGAGATAACGTTCTAGAAGCCGAAAAAGAAGACTATAACTCACAGCTATCTAATGTTCCAAAGTCAGCGGGAAAAAAATTACGAAAATCTTAAATAGTGCTCTTAAGGTAAAAGGATGGCCTCGATCAGCTTTTCAAGATTCAAAAGGTTAATAGATGGTTTTTGAAGGGTGAGAAAGATCAATGTGTCTTTATTTAGGAAATCCTTAGTAAGGTTACATAACATGCACAGTTTTAGAGCCTGAAATCGAGCATGAGGCGTCTTGGAGTCACTTAAAACAAATGGTTAAATAATAGGCAGTAATTAAACAAGATGGGACTCAAAACAACCATTCGTAAGGTGAAAATGAAGATTATAAATCATGGTTTGCGAGGGTTTTAGAGTCGTTAAAAAAATTTGTTAAAAGATTATAAGATGGTCTTGAGAGAGTGATAAAAATAAATGTCTCCTTACTTCAAATATCCACTATAAGGGAACTTAATATGATTTTAGAGCTTGTGGTTGACCATGGAGCATCTTGAGGTGACCTACAACATGTGGTCAAAAAACACAGCGGAGAAAACCTATAGTCCGAGAAAGCACTTTAGGTGCTAAAAACAAAGGCTATAATGTAACTCACAGTTTTAAGGGGTTTCATGGGCTAGGAAAAAAGTTCCGGAAAATTTTGTATGACGTCTGTAAGGTTTTAATAGGTCCCCGAGAAGCTTTTCGGAATTCGGAAGATTATAAGACGGTCTGGGGTGAGTGGAAAAGGTCGATGCATATGTTAATATTTCGGAAATTTTCTATAAGAAACTTAACAATAAGGTTGAAAACGTGCATGGAGCATCTTGGTTCACCTATAACATATGATAAAAACAAAAGACGAAGGCTAGAACAACCCTCTGGAATGAAAAAAAATGAATGATATAACCCATATTTTTAGAGGGTTTCGGAGTCCTGGAAATAGATATTCTAAAAATTTATAGGTTGCATCTAAGGTCAAAAGAGGGTCACCAGGTAGTTTTTCAGAATTCAAAAGGTCTTTAGACGTGTCCAAGAGAGTGAGAAATTTCAAGGTGTCCTTGCTTTGGGAATCCTCTATAAGGGAACAAAACACGGTTTTATAAACTAAAAAAAAGTGTGGAGCATCTTGGGGTCACCTAACGCGTTGTATAAAAATAGGGCTAAAACAAGACGAAGCACGAGACAGCTATTCGAAAGCTGAAAATGAAGACTATAACTCACAACTTTCAAGGGTTCAAGGTTATCAAAAAAAAAAAATGCCGAAAATTAATAAATTATACATGGTACTCATAAGGTTAAAAGATTCCCTACGAGCAGCTCAATAAAATTCAAAAGGTCATAACACAGTTACGGAAGGGTGAGAAAGACCAATGAAACCTTACTTAAGAAACACTCTATAAGGGAACTTAAGATGGTTTTAGGACTTGAAATTGAGTGGAGGGTTGTCCAGCGTTCACCTATAACACGTGGTAAAAAAAAAAAAAAAAAAAAAAAAAACCCCAAAA
>PYUH01003988.1:304169-334779 GCA_016808085.1 Suaeda aralocaspica | reverse complement strand
AAAAAAAAAAAAAAAAAAAAAAGAACCCCGAAAGGAGCTTGAGAATGTCGTCCGTAAGAACAAAGGATATAACTCATAGTTTTCAAGGATTTTGGAATTCCAAAAGAAAAAAAATGCCGAAACTGTTATGGGGTTCGATCAAAAGAGGGCTACCAAGAAGTTTGTAGGAATTCAAAATCTCTTACGACATTTTCGAGAGAGAAAAAAAAAGACAAATGTGTCATTACTTTTTAAATATTGTATGTTCAAACTTAACAAGGTTTTAGAAGTTAAAATCGAGCGTTGGGTGTCCTGCAATCACCTACAAACGCGGTGTAAAAATAAGACGAAAATAAGATGGAATGTAGGATAGCTCTACGGAAGTTGAAAATGAAGGTTATAACTCACAGTTAACGGGTTACAAGTTCCTAGAAAAATAGTTGTTGAAAGCTCGGGATAGAAATAAGATGCAATTTTCAAGAACTTAACAAGGTTTTATGGGTTGAAATCTAGCAAACGACGTCTACGGGATCATATATATACAAAAAGTTATATAAAACGGTCTTATTTGGTAAGACCACTAGACTGTTAGACAAAAAAAAATAAAAAAATAAATCAATGAACCTAATAATTAAAGAAAACCCATAATAGTTGGTTGTCTTACCGTAAGACTGTCTTATTGGAAACTTGTAATCATATACGTAGTATAATACGTGTTAAAAAAATAAGGCAAAAACAAGACGGAACCAGAGGCAACCCCGAAAACAAAAAACTCATAAGTTTTGAGGGTTTCGAGTTCCCTAAAAAACAAAAGTTACCAAAGAAGGTGGGATTGAATAGATTTTGGCTTTCCTAGAAGAAGTTCAGTGGACAACAAGGAAGAGTAAAAGTGTTGGAGATTCAGACAAGGTTCACAACAATTTTCTGGTAAACTGAAAGAGGCCTTAGAACTTTCGAAAATTATGAGGATTCAAGATCAATGTTGGATTGATGAGTTGGGCCCTCTTAGTAAATTAATGCACGCATGGATTTGTCCGTCACACTTGGAATATGGGAAATTGTGAGAAAATCACTCTTTCAAACCTTTTTTTTAATCTTTTGGTCGCCAAACTTGAACTATCTATCATATGGGCCTCTGCTTGCATTTACATATTGGCCCACCCTATGCAGTCTGCATTTTATGGTTAAGTGGAACACATTTTTGAGGGTTGGAGCATATTTACAATAACTGAACTGAATCAACATATCCGACCTTGTTTAAACTGAATTGAATTGAAAATAATAATAATAAATTTTTTATGAGGCAAGAAAATTAGGAACTGAACTAAATAGAACATACGTTTAGTTTTTCAATTTTTATATGTTGTGAATATGTGATCATGGTTAATCGTATAACTTACTTGGCCACAATTTTTTTAATTTCTCAATAAGAGAATGAAAATTTAGCACGGTGCCTTGTTATCATCATTAATATTTTGTAATATGTTAAATACGGAGTAGTGCGAAGTACAACATTTTTAATAGCATTCACAATAGCGCAAACCTCTTAAGGTTTGTTTAATTGTCACATCATCAAAAGGATAAATCATTATGAAAAAACCTTTTTTATTTTCAAACTTCTCCGTATTGTCAAACTCAAACCTCATCGGTAACCTTAAGAAGTTTTTTTATGAACCCTAAAAAATTGATAACAAACTCCTTATTTTAAATGCTCTCATGTTATGAACTTTCTTAAAAACTTCCTCCGTCCAGCACTTTGAAAATGACATAATTCATCTACGGAGTAATAAGTTTGACCATGTATAATATATACGAGTAGTATAAACCATTCTCTTATGACATGAAATGATATAGGATTAGTATTTATGCAATTTCCATATTATTTACATTTTATAGTTCAAAAAAATATACGATATTTATGTTTGCAAGGTAGTGCGTAGATAATTAAGTTTGTTCATTATTTCATGAGACAAGAAAATCCATAAGTTACTTGACACTTGTGCTAGATTTGATCAAAGCAACTCATCAATCAAACAGAGGAGTTTTTTGAGAAGCTCAATTTCAATTTTTGAATATTAAATACGGTTATTTCATCATATACCCCTAAATTATTGCAAAATGTATTATACGCCTTTAATGTTTTTTAAATGCACCATATGCCCTTGAACATTTAACTATATTCACAATGTACCCTTATTTTTCTAAATTTACTTTAATTACCTTCTAATTAAGAAATTAAAGTAAATTAACTATTAATTCTCTTAATTTAAACTAATTAATTTAATTATCTATATTATTTCACCCACCACCACTTCACAACCCAAACCCACGGAGTCCACCACCAAACCTATATCTTAAATCCACTAACACCAAACCCAACAAATTCAAAACTCATCAACCCTAAGACAAAAACCCAAAATTTTCCTAAAACTCAATTTGATATCAACTACTTTGAAGAATCAAACACTTTTTTACCTTTGAATTTACCATCACAATCCATATATATCATTTACAATTCAAAACATTCATTTCTCCAAAACATTACTAGAACATTCAAGGTGCGCAAGACGTCTACCATGGCTTTTGGGGTTTTTAACTTGATGGGTTTTTGGGTGGGAGGTTTACTAGATTTTGGGTTGGTGGGTTTGGTGGTTGGAATTTGGTTTGAGATGGTGGTGTGGTGGTGGGTATGATAAACATTAATGCAATTTTGTAAAAATGGGTCCATTGAAGAGGAGATTAAGGTAAAGTCGAGTTTGTAGAAAGAGAGAGGAGGAAGAAGGAGAAGGTGAGTGGTAGTGGTGAGTAGCTAATGATGAAGGAGAGTGGTGGTTTTGTAAAACTAATTTGGTTAATATGATTAATTGATTTAAATTATTGTAAATAATAGTTAGTCAAATTTAATATCTTAATGCAGAGGTAGTTAGAGTAAAATTAGCAAAATAAGGGTATATTGTGAATTAAGTTGAAAGTTCAAGGGCACATAATGCATTTTAGAAACATTGAGGGTATATATGGTGCATTATACAATAGTTTAGGGTATATGGTGAAATAACCGTATAAAATATGTGTTTTGTTAAATTATTTTTAGAATTGTTAAGCACTTTAATAAATATATTCATTGATTGATATAAAAACATAATTTTATAGCGATCAATTAGCAAAATAAGACAATACGTAACTTGACAAATAGCCCAATAAAAACTCAGTCAAAGCTCGATTAGTCAAATCTTAATTTGATTAAGGTTGGCTAAACTGCTCATAACTTAAGTTTAACTCTAGATGTTTACAACTCAAGTCAAGCAAACCCTTTAATCGTAGTGGACTTCAGAATCAACACCTTAATCGACAAGTGTGAAAGTCAAATGATAAATCTAAAGAACGTACCAATCAAGTAGATACATACCTCTTTTAGTTTATTTTCTTCATAGTTACATTTTCGCATATAATAAATAAAATTTGTTTCTAGTTGAGGGAAGCTGTTTACCTTTTCTTTTTATCAATATGATTCGGTGGTTTAATTTTTTAGAAGGGTAAGGCTATGTTCAAAATTAAACTTATTTGCGCACTCTAATTAATACTTCTTGAAAATTTTCAGTTCAGACTGGCTAACTTAAAAATATATATAAAAAAAGTTTATAGATAATATCTTCTTATTATTAGTTTTTATTTAGCAATATATAAGTTTAATTTTGTATTGAAGTTAATAATAGAACTTACAGATTCAGAATGCGCTCATCAATACTAACATGATGATATCTCATTTTATTGATATCTCATTTTATAGATTTCTTTTTCCTCCTTCACTTAGTGTAAGATAAAAATTCAAATTAAGTGAACTAAACACAATATAAATAATTAAGTGAACTACGTTGCAAGGAATCTCTATAGTTCTAGTCTCTCAAATTCTCAATAATATTGTAGTAGTATATGATACATTTAGGGACCTCAATGAGTCAATACACTCGTGAAAAACTTATGGAAAAATTCAGTCAAAGTTCCATCAAAACTCGTTCATATATAAATAAACAAGCTTTACTCGAACAACCTGTTATTCGGTTCGTCAAGGCTCGTTACAACATAGATGCATTTAGTTATAATTAATCAAAATAATTAATATTTGATAATTAACCAACTATTCACTTGCTCAAGTTTAATTTCTTATGCCATTAGTAAAATAAATACTACCTCCGTTACTTATTATTTGCAACGATTAGACACTTTTCCTCTCCATTTTATGTCAAATCATTGCAAATAATAAGTAACGGAGGTAGTAGTTAACTTTCAAATTAAAGCATTTAGTTATATGTTTTACTACATTAGCAAATCTTAACAGCAACATTTTATTATGTCTTCTACCTTTCAACTCAATTTGTTTTCCACAACACTTGCTTCTTCTTCGACGTCATTGTTGTTATACTAAAATTCAATACACTTACAAGTTAAAACTGAACTCTTTATAAAATGATTGAATGATAAATTAGCAATCATAAAATCAAATTAAAACTTGAGAAAATCGAATACTAAATTTTTAGTTTGAACCCTAATTACAATTCGAAGTTAAAACCATACATTTTGAAAAACAAATTTTGCAACAATAAAATGAAACAAAAAATTCCAAAAATTCAATTGACCAAAACCCTAATTTAAAAACTCGATAAAGTTCAAACAAATGTTGCAACAATAAAATAAAACAAAAAATTCCAAAAATTCAATTGACCAAAACCCTAATTTAAAAACTCGATAAAGTTCAAACTATCTAAAAATACAACCAGAAACATACAACAATAATCGAAATTAACCAAATTCTTAAAGTTACGTGTTATTGTACATATTTACATCATCAATTTTTTTTTATAATTTCTTTGAAATTTTAATTCACTAAAAATTTTCTATGTAGTTGAAATTTTGAGAGATAAGTTTCATGAAAATTGGTGGAGATTTCATGTAAAAAATGCAAAACTGCTCGAGAATTTGTGTGCGCGGTTTTTTTTTTGCTGACGTCATCACGAGTCTTACCACACTACGCGCTAGTAAGGGCCTGTTTACTTCAGCTCAAAATCCGTTCAAGTTCAGCTCTTCTTTTATTTTGCTACTCATTAATCCTTCATAAAACTTTCAGTTTAGTTCAACTGTTTTCAGCTGAAGTAAACAGGCCCTAAGGTCGTCTAATACAAGAGGCATGACAAACATATCATGTCAAATCATCCATATAGAAATAATGTAATTTGCCCCATAAGATAACTAGGGGTGAAAGTTCAGTGTGCGATTTGGACTTTGGCCAACTCCAACTCCAAACCATTTTATTTCGGTATCTAAGTTTTAACTCCAATCCAAACCATTTTATAATTCAGTCCAAACTACATTGGGCCACAAAATTTCAATTTTTTGGCTTTGGATCCAAGCCAAATCGTCATTTTTCAACATTTTTATTTCCCCCACGAATTTTGCTTGACCTGCTAAGGCTGCTATGCATATAACTACTAGTATAACATAATAAATTAAGAAGACAACAAGTCAAAAAGTGTTTAAAGTCAAAGTTTCAAATTTCAAAGTTTACTACTTGAAAAATAACAAATTAACAACAAACAAGTGAAATAATATGAGTACTAGTAAGAAATGAAGAAGAAGAGGCGAAGAGTGAGAGAGAGAATCTAGTAGAGAGGGAGAACAATTTTAGGAATTAAAATAAGAGAGTGAAAGTAAGAGAAGCTTGTATACTTACGGTTTCCTTATTTTGGGCAAATGAGCCTTAATAAATTATGGGCCTATGTAAACGGTTAGTTCAGTGGCGATTTGCACCAAATTCCTACGGCCCAAGACTGACTCCAAACCGAACACCAAATAGTAAAAAAATTCCACTCCAAACCACACCAAACTAAAAAAAAAAAAGACGAACCAAACTGTTTGTGCGGTGTGGTGCGGTTTGGTGTGCGGTTTTAATATGTTTTAGTTTTATCCCCAAATATAACTTTTTTATTTGAGCAAATTAGCACTTTTATTTTTCTTATCTATGCAATTGATCCCCCAATGTTAAATTAATGACTATTAATGAAAATTTACTTTTTCGTAATGCTTGTAATAGAAGTAAAATCCTTTTAATGTTTATTAGAGTTTATAATTAAATAAATTTAGAATATTATTAATGCTTCTATTAGAGTTTATATTCTGTTAGAGTTTATAATCAAATATAAAATATTATTTTTGAAGTATGAAAACCTACATTAGAAGCATTTTTATTGGTTTAACATTAGAAGCATTAAACACTATTTAACATTTCCGCGAATAAATTTAAATGCTTCTAATAGAATTAGTTTCATAATATTTTTTTTTTTGTGAAAATTATAAACTAATAAATTTATGTATGAAACAAAAAAAAATGATGATTAATGTCTCAAAAACATATTATGAACACACTAATAATATTGTGAATAAAATAAAGTCAAGTACAAAATAATACTAATAAAGATAATACACATCAATAATATTATGAACAAAATAAATCCAAGTACATAATAGTGATAATATTATGAACAAAAATATTACGAGGTATGAAGAAAAAAAAATATTATGTACATAATATATATATATGAACAAATAATACTACGAACAAATAAATTGTAAAATAAAAGAAGAGCTGAGGTAGCTAAATTTCGTATTACATGCATTAAACAAACTAGGCCAAAGTGAAAGCCATTCATTGTGTCCGTGGAGGAAGTATCTGTGCAAAGGCAAGCTAGCCCCAAGGACTTATAACTACTCATTCTACCTTAAAAACATAACATTTTTTACTTAAATTAAAATCAATTTAGTGACTTATAAGATATGCAATGTGACATGATAAAAATTGTTACTTGAAAAGTGTTTATTTTGACTTGAAAATACATTTTACTGAATTGAAAACGTATTTTGTAAAATTACAAATTTGCCCTTCTTTGGACCAGCTCGCCTCTGAATATATACTTTCTCGTGTCCTTGTGAGATGGGTGATTGAAGGAGGATCTGACTAACAACGTACACATCTAGTAATAAGTTGTTCCGGAGTTCAGTTTTTGATAAAGTATAAATTATTCCTTAATCTCAACCATCATTACTTAATTACTTTAAAAAATAACAACAAGAAGTATTCATTACTCATTTACTTTAAACACTTAAGACCGAAGCAAAATGATATATATGTCATGCCAACTTTCAACTAGGTAGCTAAACTTTAGCCAAAGAATGGAAGAAAACTTTATAATAGTGTTTACTCCAATGTATCATCAATTATGCAAGATTGCAAGTAAGCTAAATCTACTATGAGTAGTACACTAGTAAGAAGTATAGCACAAATTTTAGCAATTTGGAATGTAGTCTAATACTCTTATTGCTAGTTTGGTTAGCTTTAGGGTGGTAAAACAACGATAGGCACCTGCAATTTTCTTTCTTGTCTTAGACACTTTGTCTTATAGTTTTCAGCTAAATCTGCACGTTGTCTAGGCTCTCAGCTAGATTCTCTCACCCTCTTCTTGTTTTCACTCTTCTTCTTTCTCTCTTTTTTGTTGACTATATTCACATCTTTTTTCTCAATTTTTTATATACTGTATTATAGCTAAACGGACTGATCGTCAAATTAGAGATTAACGATCGAACAAATTAATAAATTAGATATATGAAGGAAAAATAAAATTTTGTCAACTCTCAAATTATTAGTCTTAATACATTATTTGATTTGATGATTAGAACGTCTGTATAGAGAATTATTTTTTATTACGTAATATTTAATGCTACCACTAATTATAATATTAGGGTGTTTACCTCATTACTAGAACGATCCTTCTTATAAGAAGACATGGATACATGGTGAGTCAATATTACACGAGTAGCCAATCTATTTTTAATAGATTTCAGTTGTTTGACCAATATTTTAGTGAAGCAATATATTAATTTAATTTTAGTTGTTGTTGATTAATAAATTTGGATCCATGCAATTGAATACATTCTCATCATATTATTAAATTATTAAAATGTTGCAGGTTGTTTGTACAATGATCGACAACTGTACAAATTAATTGTCCTAAGGTAAAAATTAATACGACCTTAACAACAAATATCGAGTACGTGCATTAATAACTCATAGAGTAATTAAAAAGAAAAAAAAAAAAGAAAAAAAGAAAATTAGTTAGTAATTAAATAGAAATTGTAAATAGACAATAAATTGATTACTAAAATAATTATTAAAATTAATTTTGGAAATAAAGATAGAAAAATTAGACTTCTAACCTTTTTTTATAATGAATCCAATAGAAGGAAAGAATGAGGGCATATACCGTTTGAGCTAGTATTGAATAGATAGAGCCATAAAGGTAACGAACTAAAACTAAGATTATACTCACAAATGGACATATATTTTCTTGCATTTCATATATTTATATTATGATGATACAAGTAAAATGAAAACAAAATTGATGCAAATAATAAAAGGAAAAAAAAAAAAAAAGATAATTGTAATACATGTGCAATAATATCCATTTCTTTGATATTTATATATTACACCATTAAAAATAATGATTAGTTTACTACTATTACATAATAATTGTAGTTTTGTAGATGGGGCCAAAGCAAAAAAAGAAAAAGTACATGTAAAAGGAAATTTAAAAGATAGTTCTACTCTCCCTTACTACAAGAAACAAATTATAGATTATTGAACTAGTAATAATAATTTTGTCATTTCTTACATTATTGAGGAGAGGAACCAAAAAAAATGGACTACAATTAGAACCCTTATTAATCAAATCATATTTATTTGTTTCGGGCGTATATCAATATAAGATACTGATTTTACCAATTAAACTAGCTGACATGCAGCGTTCGTTCAATAAAATTTAATCAATGCAGATGAATATTAAATAATTTTTGAAAAGAAAATCAAACATTAACGGGCTTACATAGGAACATAAGAGACGATGAAGCACTATTGTTATGATTATTATTATTACTACCATTATTATTAGTTGCTCCTAATTTTTCATAATAATCAACGCAAAACAATGAGAGCAAAAGCTGAGCACCTTGCCTAGTCCAAACCCTGCGACTACTCAGTTTGTTTTTGTTAGCCCGACGAAGTGCGGGCCTAACACAAACCATGTATAGTCGTTTATATCCCCCAAGTGCCCGAATCAAAGGTCGGACACTTGGGGGAGGAGAGGGTGACACGTGGCGGAAACAGACGTACTCCCATACAGAGTCGTCTGACTTTGAAATAGAATGCCATAATCTACACACACATGATGCAACTCCTAATGATCGACCGTCGAGTCTCTTGAGCACCTCAACTAAAATATCTGGCTGATCGTTGATACTAAAATGCGACGTTTTCGGCTTCGGCTTGGGCTTCAACATCTTCTTATGCTTGTTTTGTGTCATTGACAACATTATAAATGATCTTTGATCTCCATTTTTGTGTAGCATTTTAATTGGTAAGATTATTTTTAGGTAAAAAGAAATAACAAAAATATATATATATGTATGCAAGTTAGTAAGCTAGTAAGTAAGAAAATAAGGGAGTGTTTGTTTGTGTAAATATAAGAAGAGAGGAAAAATAAAAATGAGGATTTTGACTTAAGAGAGGAAGAAAGAAAGAATCGAGGAGAAAGAAGAAGGAGACAAAGAGAAAAAGTTAGAGGAGAGATGAAGGGAAAACTCAAGGACCAATGTTATGTTATGTAATGTAATGTTTGTATATAAATGAAGGTTTATTTTTATTTTTTTAATTTTTTAATTTTTTTTATTTTTGTTTTGAATTTCTGTTTTTATCTTTCAATTTGAGAGAAGCTAAATTAGAGAGGCAGAGAAGTGTTTGTTTGTTGCTTTTGTTGTTAGCTCTAAGGTAATTAGAAACAAGGAGAGAGACATACACCTGTTTGTTTTCTTTCTCATTTTGCACTTTCATGCTTTTTTTATATGTTGAATTTTTTTTATTTTCTAATTTTAAATTTGGTGTAATTTGTATTTGCATTGTTGTATTAGACAATGTTTTCTTCTTTTAGTTTTGTTTAATGTAAATTTATTTGAGTATTTGTCTAAATTTATAGATATCTTGAATTTTGACTTGTCGTTTTTTAAGTTAATATAAATAAATAATTTTATTATGAGTTATATTTGTTTTATGAACATGATTTTTTTTGGAAGAAAATCGTTGTTCATCAATATATATATTTTTATGCACTACGAAGAAGTATCTTGATTTTAAAAAAAATAAGTTTGTGAGAATAAATCATGATCCGTAGAATTTAGGTATTAAAACTTATATAAGAAGGGTTATGGATAAAAGTAGCCAAAAACAATATATAGTATTACTCCATTGTTTATGTGCTTTCTTTCAAGTGTTAACAAAGGTAATTTTGTTGGAGGTTGTGAAAGATTAGTTAGAACAACAAAGAGGTTTAATTAATAAATAATATATAATGTAAGAGAAAAGTATGGAAATGTGAAAAAGAAGAGTAGGTTGGACCACAATTGAAGGGTGAAAAAAGGCTAGCCAAGGGGAGGCAACGGGGTGACTACTTCAAGTGAGTGGGTGTGAGACGTTGGTTTAACTTCTTCACTTTTGCAAACTTTGAGGCTTGTTTTTACACTTCCTACAGTATGGGGCTATGTCCTAACCCCAACGGTAATATTTTGACTTTTGCAATTTCATATTTCATATACTACATTTTACCGTATTATAATATGATTTTGTACGGGAGTTTTGACTTTTAATCTTGTATTTGTATGATGAACCTTAATCCTTTGGTTTATTATTTATGAGGGGGATGCATAAATTGTTGCATCTTCTTTTTTGGAAACCATAAATACTTCTAGTTTTTTTTTTGGGTAGAAAAACTAAGCGAAAAATATTTGTTGCAATCATATAAATTGTAAAAACTCACAACTAAAAAGCGGAAACACTTATTCCTAGTTTCTTAGTTTTAGTTTTTTGTTTTTTAAAAAAAAATAAAAAATCTGAAAACAAATAACGATGACAAACAAGCCCTAAACTAATTTTTTTTTTTTTGAAGCTTACTGAAAAACTATTAAAATAAGATGAAAAAATATGACATAAATCAGCTCAATTCATGTTACACTTTCTGATTCAAAAAAAAAAGTAATAATACGGAGTACTTATTTCAATCAGAGCTAAAATAATGGTACATGTAGATGTTGACATTTTGTGTTTTTTGATTTGCCATCACGAGTTAACGTAGCTCAAACGGAGCATATATTGGTAATAGCTGAAGAAAATGTTTATGAAAAGAGACAAAGCCAAATGCCATCTAACAAGGTTATTTATTGTTTTTAGGAAATCCCATCTCATATAGTCCTATGAATTTTGAGATAAATTTGTTTTGTTCCCCTCAACGTTTTGGAGTTAGTTAGAGGCTTAGAGCACCTTAATTTCAATAAGTTTAAATTCATTTTAATAAATTTTGTTTGATTATAATCGATATAATTAAATCTATTTTAATCCAATCTTGTGTACTCCGTATCTCTTTTGGTTCTAACTAATACAACCCAATTTAATCTAATCTGATCCAATTCAATCGTGTCGTAACTAGTAAAGAGAACACATCCTAATTTGTACTCTTAATGCAATCAGTAAATGAAAGTTTGATATTACTAACATCTATCTATCATCTGTCTATTCTATAACTCTACTAAAAGAGAAGCAACTTGCAATATTAGTTGACAAGTATCACAATATGATTAGCTCTTTTCCCGTCCATTTTTTCCAGCACTAAATTAGCAAATTAATGTAAATGTTAGGTAGGCTAATATTTATAAGTATTGCTATGAGCTTATGATATTAGCAAAGAAAGTTTATGGTTGACTGCTATAAAAGTTAGGACAGTTTATGATATCATATACTCTGCAGGATGTTACGCAAGTTTAGATTTTAGAAAATGTATTCTTAGCTAGAAAAGTTTATGATATCAATAAAGCATATAATCTCTCTAGAGAGATATAATCTCAATAGTTTAAGTTTATTGATTTTAAAAATTCTAGTTTTTCTGTTATTGAACGGGATCGCAATCAATATATTTATATTTTATAATTGTATGAGATTTTAATATCACAAATATAATATTATTAAAAAATAATATATTTGTACAGAATCACAATAATAATTATAGAAGCTATTTAAATATGATTACATGTAATCTTATATTTTCGTTGTTTCTCTAATTAAATTGTTATTTATAATAGTTTTAATAAAGATCGTAGTTTTGTTATTCAATTGAATTGAAATTGCATAATCACAATATTAATTTTATATGTTTTATAAATAGGAAAAAGGAGTTTTTTTTGTTATTTTGGTATGCTATGCAAATTATTATTAAAAAAAAAACCCCAAATTAAAGTAATTCTTGATGTTGTTTCTTTATTGGTAATATTAATATTTTAGGTTATTGATAACGTGGTGCTAAATTAAGCTTAAGAACAATATTGATAAGAAGAATAATTAATGATTTTCAGGTTTTTAATGAGGAGTATTAGATGTATTTGTATAAAAAATGAAAATATACATATTTGATATTATTTGTTTGCTAATTGTTTAATTTTCCTATTTAAAGGATTATCGAAAAAGAGAACAAAAGTATTTTACACTCTCTTGGGACAAAATTCAGACTTTTGGGAAAACCCTACAAGCAACTCGGGGACCCTCTTGCTTGGTACCATAAGAGCACCATGGAAAAATTTTGGCAATTTATTTTGAGATCCCGGATCCTTACAATGTTGTCCTGGGATTCAGTTCGTCTTGTATTCGTCCCACTTTATTACCACGTGTTGTAGGTGACTCCATGACATCTCACCTTAGATTCCGATCTCTAAAACCTCGTGTAGTATGTGAATCCAAGACAACTTACGCTCGTTTTCGGCCTCTAAAACCTACTTATCTTCCTTTTTTAGAGGATTACCGAAAAAGGGAGCAAAAGGGTTTTTTCACTCTTCTTAATTAGTTTGTATTATGACCTTTCGAACACCTATAAGTTTCTTAGAGGCTCTCTTTTAACCATTAGTGCACCATTTAATACTATCGGCATTTTTTTCCGAGACTCTAGATCCTCTGAAGACTATGAAGTATAGCCTCCATTTTCGGCTTCCAGAGGGCTGTCTTGAGCTTCGTCATATTTTCATTCCCTTTTTTACCATATGTTGTAGGTGACTACAAGACGCCCCACGCTCGATGTCAACCTCTAAAACGTTGTTATCTTCCATCTTCAGGGATTATCTAAAAAAAGACTAGAAGTATTTTTCGCTTTTCCTAGATCATATCACAAAGCTTTTGAATCCCTAACCCTTACAAGTTGCTTGGAGGATCATCTTTAAACCATAAGAGCACCATGTAAGATGTTTTGCAAACACTTTTTTCTTGGGTCCCCGAATACTATAATTCATAACTTCTATTTTTGACTTCTAGAGGCCTGGACTGCGCTCCGTCTTATATTAATTGTCCAGAAGTAAGCTTAGGCCTTGTATTTTTATGTTGAAATTAGCTTAATTATATTGAAATTAAATGAACTAAACTCAATTGAATTGAAATAGAATAAATTGAATTAAAAATAAGCCAAAAAAAAACCCCAAATTTTTTTTATTAAGAAACTGCATAAATATGATTGAAATGAAGTCCAAACAAATAGGACAAGAAAACCGCAAAGTAATATACATGCACGAACAAGTTCATAAACGTACAATTAAGTAATGTAAAACTGCTATGTGTTAAACCAAGGTAAAGCTTTGTGAATATAATGGATCCAATGAAGTACTTATTAAGTCAGAATAAACTCTTGTATTATCCAAACTCGTTTACTTGTTTGGTTCCTGAATCATAGGGTTTGAAAAAAAAAAAAAAAAAAAAAAAAAAAACAAAGAATCTAATCTGAAACATTGCTGTCTTTTTACATTTGACTCATTATAAAGTCAATCGTATATTATTGTCTTCATATATGTCATATATATATATATATACACGAATATATCGTTGTTTATTTTGTAACAGTTTTAATTAATTTGGTTCAACTCTTCATTGGTAAAAGCCTACTGTGAGTCTGTGAGGATCCTATGCTGTATTTCGTTCGTTGCTTTGTCAAATAATTATTGGTAACCAAAAAGTTCTTGATGGATAAAAAATATTAAAACTTTAAACATATAGAGCGTCTGTTTCTTTGACTTATTTGTATTTATTAATTTATCTTAACGAACTTTCTCTCTAGATTTTTTTCTTTTTTAATACTTATTTAAAATTATTGATATTCAATGATAATTATTTAAAAGTTATTAATCAATATCTTATTTAATAAATACTGAAAATAAGTTGGAAATGATCGGAGCCAGTATTAGTATGGAGTATATAGCTAGTAATGTAGTATTCCATATTTCCATCATCTCATAATATGTCCAATTGCATGGGAACTTTGGACTTTAAACAAATACGAGTACTCATCTATTGTAAGACAAAAAGCACATGATAATCTATCATCAACTTTCCGTAGCTTCGAATTGACATTTCAACCTTTTTAAAAGAGAGAAAAGGTTTTAATGCTTGTAATATGTTGTCCTCCCTAACACCGCCCAGATTATCAAATAAAACCTATTTTGGGGTATGTTTTAGTTCAGTTCACTTTAGTTCCGTTTAGTTCAGTTTAGCTCTTTTTTTATTTTGCTACTCATTAATCCTTTATTAAAAAACTTTCAATTCAGCTCCAAATAGTTCAATTCAATCAATTCAACTGTTTTCAGCTGAAGTAAATAGACCCTTGTTATAGGGCGTTCCGCATGAGGAATATAGATAAGTAAAATAAAAAAAAAAGCATGATAAGAAGTATTAAATTAATAGATGAGATAAAATATTTTTAAGTGTTATTTCTATGTTTAGTAAGCATGTAGAATTAAATTTGGATGAATGATAATATACTATGTTCCCCGTAGTAACACTTTTCTTTTTTTCTTTTACATTTCAATTTCATTAAGGTCAATTTGGTATTTTTTCAATAAAATTCCATCCGTTCAACTTATACCATTCCCCTAGTTAAAGAATTGATAGGATGAGCAGGTGGTTTATCCACGTTCGAACATCCTTATTACCCATCTATTTAAGCAAACACTATATTACTATTATATATATCCCTAACTTTTATCCCTATCTCTTACTTCTTATCCTCCCAAACAAACACTCCCTTAATATTTGTTACATGGACTTGATTTTTAGGAGTGTTTTTATTCAAAATTAGCAAATTTCCTAGCTAACTAACATCAAGGCACACTAAGACTTTGTTCTTCTAATATTATATAGATATTTTCAACAATAAATATTTTGGTTTTTCTAAGGTATGCCCATACGTTTTTGCATTTTCTAAGTTGTAACCAATGTTTTCCAAAATTCTTAGTAGTACCCTTGAGCTAACCAATATCATTAAGTTGTGCCCCTTTTAGGAAATTTCTTGTTACAAATTTGGTTAGTTTCCTTCAATCATACTCTTTTGAAGTTTCCTAAGAGATAAATCTAAATATTTTGAATATTTATTACAATAAAAGAATTAATTAAAATAAAAACAACAAAAACTTTCAATGGAAATTTAATTTAAAAGGGCACAACTTAGAAAATTAGGTGGTTTTAAGGGTACAACTGGGAATTTTGGAAAAAAATTGGATATAACTTAGAAAACGCAAAAACTCATGGGTACACCTTAGAAAAACCCTAAATATTTTCAATCCTTAATAAATTATTAATGATTTTAGTAAAAATAAGTTCAAATCAATAAAAATAAGATGAAAATAACATACTCCCCTCGTTTTTTTAGTTGCAACAATTCACTTTTCACACTTGCTGATGCACATTTTCAACAATTTATAACTCTAATTATATATTTGTATAAATTATAAAAATTATATATTAATAAAGTGCACACTAAGTCGAATCAAACGGGATCCATATTGACTATATTGCTCTTTATACATTGATCATAAAATTAAATTAAAGCTTAAAAGATGAATAGTGCAACTTTAGAAATGTTGCAACTAAAAAAACGGAGGTAGTAATATTAATGTGACCAATCACCCTACTAAATTAGTCGATATTCATTATGATCTATCCTAGCTATTAATCAATGATAGGAGTGTGTCATTAAAACTTGTTTTGTATAGGATTGGAATTGTGTATTGGGGCACCATTTGATAAGCATTTTTCTGGAATCTAAGTAGCCCGGAATTTGATCAATTGCAACATTACAAAACCAACTGTTCTATTCTCAAGTTTCCTTCTTTTTTTTTTGTTCTTTTTTCTTTTGTTGCTAATTTACTCACTTCCCAAATGTCTTTGACTTTTTGTTCTTGTTTCAACTGTTTTAGCATTTTTTTTTTTTTAATTTTGTTTTTGCCCCACTCATTCCACCTACAAATTGCTAACATTTCGACTTCAAGGAAGTTTTTCCTCCAGCCACGTAACATGACGCAGAATGTCAAGAATTCATGATTTCATGATGTACTTGCGCTTTAATTGTGATAGACATTGATCGAGGTTACATTAATTTCTTGTATGGTGTATGTGGGCTTGGTGCACGTACTATAACCTCACTCGAATTTCAAAAGTGATAGCTGGGTCTGAATCTTATTGTATATTTAAGAGAATTATTTATTCTTAACATTCTGAATTTATATATCGGACAAGACGGACAATTTAAATTGGATGTATATTTGGTGGTAACATTCATGTCTAGACACTTTATCATTATTTCAAATAATAATAATAATAATAATAATAATAATAATAATAATAATAAATAAATAAATATCTTGTATGAATTATGTACAGAGTACTAGGGTACCTTCCTTATTTACGTGGATTAAAATTTGAACTTGTAAAAAATTCAAACACTACTTCCATAAACAATTATCTACAACAAAAATGTATATTATTTGTAAGTATTAAAAAAAAAATTGCTTTTTATCAAAGAAATAATAATTTGTTGTAAGTAAATGTTTACGGATGTAGTATAAATTATATAGTTTGGAAGCTAAAAAGTTAAACTATACAATATTATTATGCAGTATTACAAACTTAATTCATATTATGATAAGTAAATCTATAGAAGTAATCAATCAAATTGTTATTTCCATAGCAAAATTGACTAAACCATTAGTAAACCCTCCTCTTGAAAGCTATTTTAAACTCAAATTTGATGCCTTCAAATTATACTCTTCTAGTGCGACTATTGGCATTATGATCCGAAACCATTTAGGTGAAATAGTTATTGTAGCTGCTAAAATCATTAATAATTATAGCTCTAATTTATAATACGAGGCTTTAGTTGTCTGTGAAAGACTTAAATGTGCAATAACTTTGGGCATAAATTAAATCAGATGTTAATTAACGATGATAATCCAGTGGTAATTAATTCTATAAAAAGAACTTGGCAAATTCCATGGAAAATTCAATTCGTAGTTTGATAATTAATTTTGAGATTGATCTTAGAAAATTCAAATCTATCACTAATTCTCATTGTTTTAGAGAAGCAAATCAAGCGGCATATTCTTTAGCTCAAATCATAAAGGTCATGCCTACACTAATACAATGTTTTGGTACACCTTGTGTGATCCAACTCTTTCTCTTATCATCCGTAAAGATGCTCTTGGTTGGACCTCTTTAAGTAGTTAATCGATTTTCATTCCTAACCAAAATAAATAAATAACATAATGAGTAAAATGCAATAAACAACACCAACCTTATTTAACAACGCTGATGCTTTTGTCAATGTCGATGCTTAACGTCGAATTAATATATATACAATGTTTTAGGGAGTGCCTTTACAAAATTAGGCACCATCCAAATATGAGCTTTCTGCATTTTTGATGAAATGTAAATATATTACTCCCTCAGTCTTTTTTTAATTGCTACAATAGGGTTTTTTACACTATTCACATTGTAACTTTGACTCACTTTGATTTTTAACGTATAATGAAAATTGTATGGGATATCCAAAAGATTACAATTAAATCCTCTTTAACTTTTATGTTAATTGGGGTGATAAACTTCCTTAAAAAAAGGGTGATAAACAATACGTTGCGGTCTTTTTTTAGTTGCTACAGTAGGGTTTTTACACTATTCACATTGTAACTTTGACTCACTTAATCACTTTAATTTTTAATGCATAATGAAAAACATAGTTGAATTGTTTAATTTGTCCCGATGTATATTTTCCAAAAATATAATTTTAATAAATTTTTATTATATCAAACTCGAGATATTAATTATATAAGTTGCGTCTTAATTGGAATATGCGAAAAAGTAAATGTATCAAGTAAAAAAGACTAAGAGAGTACTATAAATGAGCGATGAAAATAAAAATAGTACGTATATATTTGACATAAAAATAAATGAAAAGTCAAAATATGATTTAATTGTTTTAAAAAAAATATGCCTTTCCCACTATCGATCGAGTAAGTGTACAATACTATTGGAAAACGAATATTGGCCATTCTCAATCTATTGTTGGGAGTCCCCAACAAATATTGAACGACTATTTCACCTTATACCCCTAAACTATTGCGAAATGTACCATATACCCTCAATGTTTCAGAAATGCACTATATACCCTTGAACTTTTAATTCAATTCACAAGGTACCCTTATTTTGTTAAAAGTACTCTAATTACCTCAAAAATAAATAATTAATTCAGGTTAACTATTAATTAATTAATCAAACTGATTAATAAACCAAATTACCTCAATACAACCACCACTTCTCGATCACCACCACCTCCACTCACGACCACCAACACATGACCATCCATGACCATCAATTCACAGTCGAACACTACCCTAAATCGAAACCCCAAAGCCGTTGTCTGAAAATCGACACCCCCTCCCTCCCCCACGTTTGTCTCTAAATCGACACCACAAAGTCAGTCACACTAAAGCCGTTATTATTGCTTGAATGTTAACCCCAAACCACACTCGATCACTCACCCATGAGCCATCTCTACCCCAAAAACTACCCTGCCTTCTTACAACACATTCATTTGACCGTTAAAACCTTTAATTAGAACTTCAATATTGGTGTTGAAACAAAAGAGGAAGAGAAGAGTTGCTATGGAAGCAAGGTGGAGGGGGTGACATCCTTGCTATGGCAGCAAGGTGGAGGGGGCGACAACCATGCTTAGGCACCAACAATGGTTAGGGAACTATTGATGTAGAGGCGGTAAGAATGGTGGTGCAAATGATAGACCGATTGCTTGTGCAATGTTGGAAGAGAGAAAGGGAAGAAATAATTTTACCAAATAACAAAGTTCTTGACTGGTTGTAATGGAGTAGTAGTTGTGTGTTGTATTTGGCTAATATAATTATTTAAAACTTAACCTTTAATTATTCAATTTTGAGGTAATTAGAATATTTTTAACAAAATAAGGGTACATTGTGAATTGAGTTAAAAGTTCAAGGGAATATGCTGCATTTTTGAAACATTCAGGGTATATAGTGTATTTTCCAATAGTTTAGGAGTATATGGTGAATTGAAAATGTCTAATCTCTATTATTATTTTACACCATCGTTAAGCATTGTCCTTCATCAGATATTTATAACAACACCAACTTAAATGGGTGCAAGTGTGCAGCCCATATCATAAATCATAGGACATGAGAGAAAAAAAGGACTATTAACTCATCTATATGAAAAATAGACATCATTTAAAATTGTGTGATTATGGTGTCAATTATTACAAATTGGTTATAAAGATTTTACTTATTTAAAAAAGTCATTAAATACATAAGGCAAAAATAGTATAGGTTAAAAATAAACTTCGATATTTATGTCAACAAATAAATATGCATTTTTCTTTTTACTAGGTATTGTGGTAATAAGACCTTTTAAATTACCACGTATACAGGTGGCTAGATGTTCAAAAAAAAAAAATAAGGGGATTTGAAGTATTTTTACGTAAATCTTGAAATTTAATGATTTGCACAAATTTAAAATGTAAAAGTTTCTATTTAGGTGAACATAAGTTTCTTAAAAGAAATATGATTAATAAATAAATAAGTATTAAAAATATTCCATTTTTAGGGGAAAAAAAATACTTAATTAAAAAAAACAAAAAAATCGAAGGGATACTTTTTATTGTGAAGTTGACATGTAGATAGCTGTTGAGTCATCGATAACTATTTTATCAGGGTTTTTGTTAACATGGAAATTGGCAATTAGTACTGCATAAAATTTGGAGCATCGATAGCATTTCACATTCGTACAACTTTACCACATGGTGGTAAAAAAGATTGTTCGAATCGTACTGTGTTCAATGATGAAGTAGTTCACATCTAGGGTTATATGTCCATGTTAATATGTTATATGTTGATTTTATACACTATGTCAATTTCATCAATTTTTTTGAGTTGGCGTATCTTATATAATTCAGTTTGACCTCAATTATTTGTGGTTTTCTTTAACTATTATAACTATTATGGTATTATCAGATAAGACTGTATTATAAGTTTTTGTATTCATCTTTTTTCAACTAAAAAAAAACAAGGTTTAATTGCTACATCTCTCTACATAAATGTAACAACTTTCACATTTTTATAAAAATAAAGAAAGGAGATGATGAAAATATAAATAGTGTTATGAAAATAGAGAAAGGAGATGATGAATATATAAATTTTAAGGAGTATATGATATTTCATTGTATATGTGTATATTTTAAATGAACCAATCTCCCTTATTTATACACATGAGTAACAAGTAAGTTCTCAAGAATATTAAAGGGTCATCATAAGTTACAAAAGAAGTGTAAAGTCATGGAGTTACACATGGGGATAATGGATGGACATCCACCATAATGAGTAATTTATAACACTCCCCCTTGGATGTACATCAATGAAGATAATGCCTCATTAAAAACCTTACTAGGAAAAACCCTAGTGAAGGAAAAGAGTACAACACCTTCATAATATGCATATGATGCTGTCTCGTTAAAAACCATACGAGGAAAACCCAATGAGGGACAAAACCATGGTTAAGGAAAAAAGAGTAGAACGCATATTTTCTCCCCCTAATAAATACATAACGTAAGATCTTCTAGTGTAATATATCCATTGTCTTTGGGTAGTTTCACACTTGAAGTAGAATACCATTCAATTCCTTAATAGTTGGTTTTTCTTGATTGGACTTCAATCTTCAAATCTTCTATATAAGGTATCTCCATTTCTCCATGCATACTCTTGAAAATAATATTTATATTGCTTTTACCACTACTTTATTTTGTTTCAAGCTATCATAACCATTGAATTCATATCTTATTCTGGAAGTCATACAAAGTAGTTATTGATAATGAAATATTGATCATTATTGGTCACGATTTATGGTAACCCGTGATATTATCTATAACGCTATCCAATCTCATTGTAAATTAGTAATAACATAAAAGTAATTACATTCTTATTCTTAGCATATTGCAATTTAACGTGATAGTTCTCAAATTGACAAAAGATTATGATTATCTATCACATGCTCAAACTTCAGGTTGAGTGTTGATAATTTAGTCATTAATACTCTTCAAGAGTTTGATAACAATAATGTTACCATTTAGGTGTTCAAAATACTTCATATAGAACTTGAAGGTATATATATATATATATTTTAATATGTCTTGTATAAGTTTTTCTAGAACATTGTTTCATGATTCACAATATGCTATTAGAAAGCATTCATCATTCATATGGATAGTTTCATCATCACAAATATAGATAAAGTTTCACATCACAATTATTGTATAGAATTGTTGCATGCAATATTGTCAATTGCAAAATTTATACTAATAAGATTTTAAACACAAAACACATATATAATGAGTGATGCATCTAACCACTATCTACACATGCAATGAATAATGCATTTATCTACGACACACACATGCACATAAATGTAAGACCCAAAAATGCAATACACTGTACAGTGCGGATTTCAAAAACCCATTGTCGGACTTCTGGTCCTTCATGATCACCATTATTCACATTTATTGGACTTCAAGTCAATGAGAAGCTTCGATCATTATCAATATGTCGACTCAAATAGGACATTTATTTTGGATCCCCATTCTCTAATCCACTCCTTTTGCATATGCATAGAATTCATTGGTTCCATCATATACTGGCCTGGTATCATCATATTTTTCAAATTGTAATTGGCATAATGCTTCAAATTGATATCTGAATGTATCTCTCATTAGTACAATTATAACTTTCAATTCATTTATCATAGGCCATCTATTATAATTCAGATATCTATGCCACTTCCGGGGTATACTCTATGATATTAATATATCATTACACTT
This sequence comes from Suaeda aralocaspica, assembly GCA_016808085.1. Lineage (NCBI taxonomy): Eukaryota > Viridiplantae > Streptophyta > Magnoliopsida > Caryophyllales > Amaranthaceae > Suaeda > Suaeda aralocaspica. The sequence continues at coordinate 312,460 of PYUH01003988.1, read as the reverse complement.
TTAAAAGTGTCAACTGCACTATCTTGTCATATATCTCATCTTTATTTCATAATCGACCGTTTGACCTGCACTTCAGGTGCAGTAATTCAAGTACAATTGGCAAGATATATCTCAATGTATACACATAACATAACTAAAATATATTCTCAACGCTATGCATCATGAGTCATAACTAGATACAAATCAAATTATTAATGTGCAACATATCACGATAATATATGGACAAAATTTGGCACATAACCTCTTCAATAATTATTATAGGGATCATCATTTTATAATAATAAAGTTAGTAATTTTGCCAAATTATATCCCAATTCTTCTCCTCCTAAGTTGGTGAAATTTTCTAGTTTATAGGGGCATTAAATTCGATATTAACCAACTTAATTAGTACATAATTTCATACGGATCGGAAAAGTCATATTCAATAAACTTTTCATCTCTTCTGCAGATCAACAATCTCAAGGAAAATCATTTTTCTTTAACTTATAATGCACATCTATCAATTGACAAACCTTTCATAATTGTTTATGCTCTTATGGAGATCATTATCAATAGGGAGAATGTGTATTGTACAGTTGTCTCTCTTCTTTTCTTATTTCTTGTGTGCTGACATTCAATAGCCCCAATCAAAAAGGATCGTTATACAAAAATATATGACTTGTATGCATGTAACTCTACTCAATGGTGATCTTCTGGATCGCCAATGACTTTGATAGTGAGTTCTTAATTGCCCAAAATTTTAACATACAAGTTCGTTGTATTCGGTGAGCTTATGGTCACCTAATAATTGATAGTATATAATTAATCCAAACTTTTATTCATCCATTTCATTACTCTTTATATAAAATAATAATATTCAAAATCAATATAGTATCTTTTAAAATTTGCTTCAAAACAAATTATCAAAATTCACAATTAAAATATAGTTCGGTGTTAATTTTATGTCTTGCTATTCAATTCATTTCATGCAACTAACATGAGAGAGCGTCAGCACATTATTTCATATCAATTGAAATTTCAGGTTTTCAAAACGGGTTATTATCAAACCCGGATGGCCTAATTTAATTATCACATCCAATCACTTTTCTAAACTTTTGTCAATTTTCAAACACTAGTGATCACTTTATTATACATACTTCATGCATGGCCATGAATATTAATATGATGTGATATAATAACACTAACATGTGTTTCGTCCTATACGTGGCAAGACTAATACTTTATGCAATAATCATTCATACTCTACTGAAGCATTGATTATTTTCCGATACATGCTAATCGTGTTGGATATTTTATACTCTTCTAGAGGAATGTATATAATCTTGGTACATATCAATTTACTAAACATAATCACTTTAGGAGATTCATCAAATGTATCACCTTCTTGAATTTGTCATTATCAATTATTGTTGCTCTGTTCTTTGTTAAATATTCTTGTCTCTAGGATCTACTAATCTAACACGCTTCAGGCGTGCTCTAGGTTCATTAGCAAATGACTTTCGTTGTCATTCTAAGACATCAATTCTAATAGGAGCATGTAAAATTGATATATGATCAATAACATTTATTCAAATCCACCTTCAGGATGGTGTCATTCTAAACTTTTAATTATATCATGTGGGCACCTCTAATAAATAAATCAATAAATCATTGATATTTAAACCGAGTTTCTCACAAGATCATGCTCAATTTGTATTTATTTATTATTTTTATTTTAACTCATCAAACTACTTTTTATACAAATAGATAATGAAGAGAGAACAAGAATATAAGGTGGAATCGAATATAGAGTAATTCCTAATTCAATGTATGTTAATATCACCAAATAAATATGGAAAAAAATGACTATGGTCATTACAAACTATAATCCACCAACTAATTAACATAATCCACTCTCGTCAAAAACCACTAAATAATTAAGAATTGCTCACAAAAAAACATCTTTAAACTTATTTAAGGTCAATAAAAGTCATTTATGTGGTAAAAAAGTTATGACTTTACACAAATGTATATAATTTCACTCATAAAAGTAATTCACGTTCACAAACGAATTACAAGTAAATAATTTTGTTAATGTTCATTTCTTTATTTAATTAATTAATATATTTATTTACATGCCTTGGCTAGCTAGTTCAAATGAAATGAGATAAAATAAAAAAGTATATGTGTCAAAATAATTCTAGTTGCAATATTAGTTGATGTTGGACTTTTCAAATTGATAATTACTCAAACATCTATGTACATATACAATTGTGATAGTTGTTCCAAGCAAAGGCTATGCATAAAATGTAACGGTATAATACTTAACAAAATTATATATATATTATTGATTACAAAACTAATTGTCCAGTTACCTATACTTGAATAACATATATTATATTGGTTTTGCATAATACATATCCTCAAAATGATAATGTTATAAAATGATATCTCAACCTAGAAATTAACTTGTTGTATTTCACCTCCATACTTCTTTCTTCCGGCTTATAAATTCCACTCATAACATTACAATTGATGGCTAATTAACTCATAATAGCATAATAATTTATGGCATGCAATTTAGTAAGATAAATTTTCAAAAGAATTTTCATCATTTTTCATTATGGTTAGTAAAGTATATATATATATATATATATATATATATAAATATATATATTTGTAATTACACTTCTTACTTCTATCATCACAATAAGATAGATAATAATAAATATACTTTATGTTGCATGCGTTGTCTATCATACATCTTATTTATGGTCATGTACAATTAAATAAAGCACGAATGTATTCTTATGAATGTTTAGTAAAAAAAAAAAAAACTTTAAACTTTTCAAACACATTCATCATAAGGTTGAGACATTATTTAACTATACAGGCCAATATAACCCAATGAACAAATAATGACATGCTAAAATATTTCCTCATATAAATTCATGACTTACCTTATTCGGCTCATTGTTAGATGCTTTTGAACCAATAAATTATTAGAGTATATTATAGTCACATGAAATATGCTTGAAGTTACCATAAGTAGCATAATATACTTAGTAACAACTAAGATATATGTTGAAAACAATAGGGAGTAATCATCAAATATAATTATCCAACCAAAAACTATGATTTTTAATTAACAAATCTCACAAAATATGAAGTATTTGGTTTTATATTAATTTTCACAAAATAAATTCATTCTAACATATGGTACTTTCCAATGATAGGACACTAAAAACCTATATACTTAATTGCAATGATAATGTAAATATTTGGGACAAAACGGTTATATGAACTTGTTGTTAATATATTTTAATTAATATGGTTCAAAATTTTGTGAGCAACGAAGTTATAAAAATAAAGAAAAGAGTCTTATGATCATATTTATATACACAGCCAAATTCATCCTTATTTATTCATCACTTATTTTTGAAGGTATGTGATATGCTATATATATACATCAAATCACGAAGCTAAAATTTAAAGAAAATTAGGATTCATATATGACATCATCAACACATGCAAAGAATTAAATATAATAGAAATATAATATGTGTTATTTTGATTACAAAAAATATATAAAAACTCATAAAATATGAATTGAAAAGAATTTACATTTGTCAAAGTACTAATAAACGTGTAACAAAATCATATGTCATGAACAAAATTTAACAGGAAAACAAAGATAACTGATACTTGGATGATATGAAGATACCATTGGCATTTAGTTTTTTTTTTTTTTTTTTTTTTTTTTTTTTTTTTTATTAGGNTATGAAGATACCATTGGCATTTTTTTTTAATTAGGCTAGAGTTCGTGCTTATAACGTGTTATAAAAATAAAGAAAGGAGATGATGAAAATATAAATAGTGTTATGAAAATAGAGAAAGGAGATGATGAATATATAAATTTTAAGGAGTATATGATCTTTCATTGTATATGTGTATACTTTACATGAACCAATCTCCCTTATTTATACACATGAGTAATAAGTAAGTTCTCAAGAATATTAAAGGGTCATCATAAGTTACAAAAGAAGTGTAAAGTCATGGAGTTACAATGTTGTAAACTCATGGGAGTTACATATGGAGATAATGGATGGACATCCACCATAATGAGTAATTTATAACACACATGCATTAATCGCTAAATACTTGTATTTTTTTGCCGACTATTTCACCATATACTAATAAATTATTGCTAAATGCACCATATGCCCTTAATGTTTCAGAAATGCACCATATGTCCATGAACTTTCAACTTAATTCACAATATACCCTTATTTTTGCTAATTTACCTTTAACTACTTCCAGATTAAGATATTAAATTTGGCTAACTTTTATTTATATTAATTTAAATCAATTAATCACATTAACCAAATCAAATTACTTTTACACGACCACCGCTCTCCTTCATCACTACCTACTCACCACCGCCACTCATCTTCTCCTACTTCTTCCTGCTCTCTCTTTCTACAAACCTCACTTCACCTTCATCCTCTTCAATTGACCCATTCTCACTGATGAATGTGATGGTATTAAAGGCAAAGAAGTATTTGATTATATACTCAATATCAAATTGGGTTTTAGGGATTTTTTTTAGGTGTGTTTCGAATTTATGGGTTCTTGTCTTGGGGTTGATGGGTTTCAAATTTGTTGGGTTTAGTGGTGGTGGATTTGGGTTTTAGGTTAGGTGGTGGTTGCCTTGGGTTTGGTGGTCGTGGGCGGATCTGTGTTGTAGGTTTGGTGGCGGTCATCGTGGGTTTGGTGGTCGTGTGGGCGTTGGTGGGCGCAGGTTTGGGTTGTTAGGTACGGTGATGGTGGGTAAAATAATTAGATAATTACATTAAGTAGTTGAAATTAAGATAATTAATGGTTAATATGGTTTAATTTCTTAATCAGAAGAGAATTAAAGTAAATTTAGGAAAATAAGGATACCTTGTGAATATAGTTAAATGTTTAAGGGCACGTGGTGCATTTCGGAAACATCAAAGGTATATCGTGCATTTTGCAATAGTTTAGGGGTATATAGTGAAATATTCGTTCTTTTCATTGGAGTTAACATAACAATTGGACACCAAAGTTTTCAGTTTTTCACCATTTGAGTACTAAATGATGGATTTTCCACATCATAAATACAGAGTAAATAGAAATGGTTCCTTTGAGGAAAGGATCAAAGAAATTAAAGAATAAAATTAAAATTGTCAATTTAGTTTCAATTAAGCGTCTCTAGGTATCCAATTCGTCTCCTTTCACTCATTGTTTTATTTTTTCCTACAATATTTCATCATGACATTAGAAATATCTGCTATATTATTCTTATACGCATTGAAATCAAAATTACCAATTTTTTGATATTGCAAATTTCAACTACAATCTGTCATTAATGTTATTGCAAATTGTTGATGTAAGTCTAAAACCAATATATATATATAGAGAGGGAGTAAGGATCCACTAAAAACTTTAAATTTGTTGAAAACCGTGAAAACCACAAAAAAGGGGTACATATAAGAGTTAAAGTGGTACATATTAAGATTAAAGTGGTACAGGTACATTTACAACAATTTTTTTATTATTTATGTAAATGTCATCAATGAAGTACATGTACCCTTTATACCTCTATTGTACCTTTTTTTATGGTTTTGACGGTGAAAACAGTTTTCACATAATCCTATCTATATATATATTTTAAATTAACAATGTACGTGAAATTACACTTAGACATGACTACACGATTGATTAAACATGCGGACTCTTTGCCACCTTCACCACTATACCACACTACAAAGGCATGTGCCACCGGAGGATGATGGTTTGGAGATCAACTAAGGAACAGTTATTGAAGAAAAAATTTGAAAAATTCAGTGAAAATTGTTTTCAAATTCTATCATTTTTGTTTTTTTTATGAAAAACATTGGTTGGATTAGTTAACTTTTCAGGTGGGATAAAATGGGTTAAGTTGGAAAAAAAAGTTGAACGGTAAAAAAGTGAAAACTTTAGTACCCAATTGTTATGTTATATTATTGGTAATTTGGTATTGAGTCTTCTCTATTCTTTACTTTACCAAGTTCTTTGCAAAACTTTGAAATTCAATAATTCAGGTAAATTCAATTTAATACATATGCATTCCACTTAAACTTTGACTTTAAATAACCCTACTAGCTAGTTCTTTTGCAGTTTTGCCTTTTTATTTATAATTATTTTTTTAAGGAGCAACAAAAATAAATGATGAAAATCAATCTTAGAGCCTATTGAGGTCCTAGTCTTTTAGATTGAAACGGAGCCGAGCCGAACTGAACCGAATTGAATTAAAATGAAGTGAGTTGAACTAAACTAAAGTGGATTGAAATAAAATAATAATTATAATGGAGATGAGTTGGACTGAACTGAAGTGGACTGAACTGAATTAAATAGAGCTTAACTGAACTGAGTTAAATTGAATAGAGCTGAACTGAACTGAAATGCCAAAAATTTAAGTCCAAAAGAACAGGGCCTTACTTCAGCTTAAAATCAGCTCAGTTCAGCTCCGTTCAGTTCAGTTCAGTTCTTCTTTTATTTTGCTAATCATTAATCCTTAATAAAAAAAATTCAGTTCAGTTCAACTCCAATCAGTTCTGTTCAATTCAGTTCGGTTTTTTTCGGTTGAAGTAAATAGGCCCTTAATACTTGTGAATTGTATTTACAAATCTAAGATGAGAATTATAATCAATGTTAGGACATATAACCAACGTTTCAACATTAATTATATGCATGGTGACTTTATTTGTTATGAAGTTCATTTTTTATACTATCTCCGTAAACGATAAGTTGCAACAAAATATTTTTTTAATATTTATAAATATTACTCCTTTGATGCAACTAATCATTTACGGAGGTAGTAGTTGAATAATATTTAAAATAAGGTGACTTTATTAAGGTATTGAAACTAAAAATTGACCATGGCCTATAAATCATATCTTAATACGAAAATTTTGCGTTCATTTACAAGCTTGACATTAAAATGTTGTTGTGTCTCATGCTTTTGCCATCACATTATAATGATGCTCTCCAACCAACCTCAAAATTATACGGAGTACTTTCTTGTAATGTAGTATTAGCATAAAAAATACCATTGTTCCTTTTTTGAATTTGCTACATTTCACTATTCAGTATTTAATAAATAAAAAACAATAAATATGTAAAAGACTAAATTAAATAAATATATAAATTGAGTCGCGTTTAATTTGATTGTTTGATCTAGGCAAAATATTATTCTACAAGAGTATTTGACGCAGGGTGTTCTAATGAGTTAGAGGTTGGGATAACAATGCTGGACTTGCCCCAAATTCGTTGGATTCAGATCTGTTTTCACTGATATGAGTTTTAAAATTGGATCCAACGGATTTGGGTTGGGTATAGATTTTTCCTAGAAAAAAACGGATCTTGATATGGATCTAGTGATACTCAGATTTGTTTAACCATTTACCCTTTTTTTTTTGTTATAATAATAATTTTTTTATATATAAATAAATTAAATATTATGGAGTACATACCTCATTACCTAAAACTTAAATTATTGTTATTTTTTCGTTTCCTTAGTTGTATCTCTTTAGGTTATTATTTGAAATTTGAAAGAGACATAATTGTATTTGAACTTGTAATATAACATGCTTAAATTATGTATTTGTTGAATATGACTTGATATTAAGTATAATACTATGAAAGTTAATTTGTTGAATTTTTATAATATTTTTATTAAAATTAGTAGGATTCATTTTTGACCAGTTCCGAATCCATATCAGTAAGATCTAGCGAATCTGGATATGAATCCCTCCTTTCCATAACAATTGGATCTGGGGTGGATATGGATCTCTATCAGAAAACAAATCAGAATCTGGATCCATCTGGACCCTGTCCAAATTCAATCAATTGCTATCCCTCGTTGGAGGGTCTAATTGCTTTAGATTTCATAATATCAATAAAATTTTGGCGTGGGCATTTCTGTAAAGGGAAAAAAGAAAAAAAAAGAAAAATATATATAAAGGACTACTTATGTTGATCGGGTCCAGTACAGTAGAATAGAGGGCTTATGGTGACACATGAATTGGGCTTTTGTGTCATTAGATTTGATATAATTCATGGTCGAATGAATGGGTTTGTAGCCCATTTTTAAGGTACAAGCTTTATCATGAATTCATGACAATAAACAAGTAAACATTTCAATCAATATTTTAGCTATCAATCATCAATATTCTCAATCTGAAAATGTGAAATAACCCCAAAAAAAAAAAAAAAAAAAAAAAAAAAAAAAAAAAAAAAAAAAATTT
>PYUH01003988.1:280849-292633 GCA_016808085.1 Suaeda aralocaspica | reverse complement strand
AAAAAAAAAAAAAAAAAAAAAAACAGGACTTTTCTACAAAATCAGAATATCACATTATTTTTCATCATGTTTCCTTCAACTAATTTGCACTATTTATTGGATTAGATAAGTTCATGTAAGTGCTACTCGTGATAAGTATCTAAATACCAATAAGTTCAGATAAGTTCGTATTTGTTTTTTTGTAGCAATTTAGATGCCTTTAAATAGTTTCTAAAATTTTTTGGAGAAGAGAGAAAATATATCGGTGTGATTAGGGAATTTAGTGACTGAAATGGAAGTGATGCATATAGTTTGCTTAGAAAGTGATGCATCTAAAATGATACTAGGATGTATTAGTTTAGGTAAAGATAAATATGTTGAAAATTACACTTTTATTTGTATTTTTTTTTTTTTTTTTTACATATAAATTATTATTACCTTTGTCTCTTGATATTTGTAACATGAACCCCTCTTTGTGAGAGTTTTTCAGCTCAAAATCGTTGCAAAAATGAAGAGACGGAGAGAGTAGTTTTTGAAAGGCTAATCAAATGCATTCTTATGGATGTGTAAGACTTGTGAGTGAAAAAGGAATTGAAAAGTAAACTACATAAGACTTAAGACTTATGGATGGGATAAGACTTATAAGTGAAAAAGGATTTGGCTGTGGCTTGAACTCGAAATCAAACGAAGTTTGAATCTAAATTTATAGTTCGAGGTGAGTTTGAGTTTAAACTTGAGCTTGATAAAATCTTATCAAATTGAGCCCAAGTTGTATTAGTGTTCGGAGTGGCTCAAGTGAGCTTGTGGTCGTACGAACTTTGTGAGTAACAAAGAGAGCGCAAGCTACTAATCCAACGAATTCCCTTTTGAATGTCAAAAAAGAGCTTGAGGTTTCTTCCTCCCCACATGCATATGTAAAATTTCGTATTTTACGCGCAAGTAGGGATGGTCATGGGGCGGGTTTGATTTTGGGGTATGAATCTAGATTCGCCCCAGATCCAATGGGTCTAAAAAATATGGATCCTTACCCAGACCCACAGGTCTAGTGGGTCTGTGCGAGTCTATGAATGAGTCTAAGTTACATGGCAGTTATTGCAACAAAATTAGATCGTAATATTTTAATGAAATTATCTAATGAATACAATTTCAAATCTCTGTGCAATTACGAGATAAGATTAAATTAGCCTAAACCAAAATGAGTTCGAATAAATCAGATTAATTTCATAAGAGTTTAGATTAGTTACATTCGAGGTCATATATGAGATAATTATATATAATTAGTTACATACAAGAACACAAAAGATTGTTTAGTTGTTTATTTTATATTATATTATATTAAAAAAAAGTTAATGGGTCAATAGAGCGGGTGTGGAATGGGTCTGGGTCTAAATTGATGAGATCTAGACTCATTTAGTTAACCCTAGACCCAGATCTGCCCTAGACCCACTGTGTCTAAAATTATTGTACCTAAGACTCTTATACATGGGGCGGGTCCACAGGTCTGGGGCGTGTCCTAGTTCCATGGCCATCCCTACACATCTTGTAGAATGTATCATTGCTAACGGTTTGTTCTCTTCATGAAAACTTTTTCCCAATGAGCTCCAATCAATTCCACTAAGTTTCAATCCAATCCAATCTATCATGTCTTATCAATTTAGTCCAATTTAATATCCTCTTATCCCATTCAATTCCACTAATGCAATTCATTTAATCCAATTTATACAATCTATTCCTCTCTTATCCATTCAATCTAATTTAATCCCACTCATTTTAATGTAATAAGTACAATATTTTAGTTGCTATCCAATTTCGACTCTACTCGTGAAGAGAACCCACCTTTTTTTTAACTCATCAAACTTGTACATGGTAGATATCTTCCGTCATTTATTTACTATGGTCGGTTGGTACACTCGCAATCTTCAGTTTACATGTTTTAATGTAAGAGTTGATACAATCAACTTTACTACTTTTAGAATATTCATAATCGATCTCAATGGACCGACCAAACCATTTTTTAAGTTTAACAAGGTACATGTCAGTCATTACTCGTAATATGCTCCGTATTTAGTTTTCTTTAAGAAAACCTTAGGTTGGAGTTTTTAGGGCATTCATCCATTTCCCCCTCTTTCCCACCATCCCAACTGTCTTTAGCTTTAGTTAATATGGGGATTATTATTGATCTTGTTTAACCTTTTGGAGTAGGTTCAATTCATTTTTGGTCCAATTCATTTACTCCGCAATTTGAAATAGGTTAACTAATCCTTAATTTTGGAATAGAGCTTTTTTGGGTTTGTAAATAGACCATGCTAAAACTCGTGAATTAATGCTCCATAATATGTATTACATGTGAGTGTCTATATTGATGATGTAATAGTAGAGATATGTCAATCGTTAAGGTCCAACTTCATACGACGAACTCCAACAATGGAGAGATATGTTTAAACGGTAAGAAGTTAATTTCTCCAACAATAGAGAGATTTGGAAGGAAAACTCATTATTTTCTCCTCTCCTTTCTTTCCCTTCCCTCTCCTTCATCACCCATCCTTTTTTGTCGCTGTCACTTTGTTATCCAAACAAACTGTAGTTGTTCAAGCATATTTTTGGGTTAACTCACCTTAAGACATATTGAGTCAAAGCACCATATTATCCCCCAACACATGGTATAGATGTATAATCTCTAATTGAGACTCTTCCCAAAACTCTGAATAATCAAACCCAAATGCTAGATGGTTACTTCTTCACTCCCATATAACTTTAGCTTAAACTATTATCTTCGTAATCGATTAGTCACAAAATTTCCTTCATTTAAGTGGGTAAACTTAAGCAAAGTCTTAAGGTTGAGTGTTGATTTTTTTAATTACGAATTTATGAGTATATTTTTTGTCTTCATACACTACGTTATTTACGATTAATTGGGATAATAAAATTAATATAGTTAGGTCTTAGAAATCCTTAAGAAGATACAGAAATATAAAAATTTAATAAATATTAGTGGAAAACTGATGTGAAATACTCGCATAAATTATCTTTTAAGACAAGATAAGATTAATCTTGCCCTAATAAGCTACTTTGCCATGGTGAAAAGGACAATACTTTGGATCTTCGGTGGTTGTAGGGGTCGTTACTTTTCGATATGACAATTCATCTTACTTTTATACCCGATAACCTTTATAATCAATAAATATTTATGACGGGAGTATTCAAAATTGACTCAAATGTCAAATTACTAGGGTTCTGAATAGGGTATGGTTATACAGATAAAACCTGCAAAAATGGTACTGTAGACCATAGTACTGTATCTTTCAGTAAATACACTTTATCTATGTTTCTGATAAAAATGTGGTTGAAGAAGGAGAAAAGGAAGAGGAAGAGAAAGAGTGTACTCTAAAACATATTTTTGATTTGTCCCTCTTTCTCCAGCTTCATATGAGATAAAATGAACACCTGATCATGTTCACTTTTTTAGCTTTCTTTGTCTTTTATTGGACCCACCCTTTAGGCTTTAGCCTTACTTGCATATCATTACAATAATATTTTTATGTCTTTGACGGTTGACTTTTATTTTTACTTTTGTTTTTTTCCGACTGATAGAGTACTTTGTTGTTTTTCTATTAGTTGTCTTACTTGTTTTGTTTCATCACATTCCCCTACAATTTGTTTTGGTATCAAAAATGGGTTAAGGTTAACCGATTAAGCGCTTGTTTACTTCGACTAAAAAATCAGCTCACTTCAGCTCTTTTTGAAAAACCATAATAAAAAATTTTGAGTTCAAGTCAGCTCTAATTAGTTCAGTTCAACTTAGCTGAAGTAAACAGGCCTTATGTGTATACTTTACAACACATCGAAAGAGAAGTAGAAGTGTTAGAACAGATTCATACCCGTGATGTTCATGTTGATAGTGTAGTAATGAGTTTGTGCACCGGCTTAATCATCCCCTTTGATGATTGTGACACATGAATAGATCTTTTTCATAATCATATATTTGAAAAGCAATTGGATATTAGTATAAACATCAAAATATACTATGTAGAACATTATTTGTGTACATTATGAAATGAACTACAAAGGGAGCTTGGCTCTGTAGGTATAATATGTTGCCTCCCAAAAGGCATTATCCAAATTCAAGCCTTTGGAGCAACATATTTGGAGGGTTTGCGGGTTAATTAGGGGCTTAGGGGTTGTAGGTTTAGGTTGCTTTGTTTGGGCTTTCTGGGTTAGGGTATGTACCTAGCAATAGGACTCGTGATCTAAGCCTGCATCATAATCATTTAAAAAGAAAAAGAGAATAACCAAACATTAATACTTTGTACCATAAACTTCTATAATGTAATGGCTAGGGGTTGAAGTATTATACCAAGATTTCGGTTAGTAAGAGACAATACTATTCTAAATTTCTACGTCTTATAATGCAATGGCGAGGGGTTGAAGTTTTATAAAAGATGCATTGCTTAGTTCTATAATTTGATATATAGATTTTGAAATTCGGGTTAATTAGTTCAATTCAAGCCTTTTAATTTCAATAATTTCTAAATCACTTTTAGTTTGACTGACATGTGTAGAATTAGAAAATGGAATGCCAAGAGAAATGTACTGCATCATCATATCATACAAAAGAAACACAGAAATTAATTAATGAGTATATAAGATAGAGTAAATGTGATTTTCTCTCATTATGTAATCTTTTGTTTGAATAGTTAAATAGTATTACTTTTGATGTAACAGTGTTTTTTTTTTGGTGACATTTCATAGGTTTGCACTACATGGAGGGCAGTATCACGTTCAGAGCTCCTATGGCAGAATCTTGTACGCATTGTATGGAATATTACTACCTTACTGCATGCTACGTGGCGTGACCAATTCATTTATCTCCACCGTACGTGTCGAAATTTCCAAGTTTGCCGTTATTCTTATTCTGTCCTCCAACCATCGGATTACCCCTTAGTTGTTGTGCCAGGTGGTGGAGATGAGGGCGGTGGTGATGATCAACTCCCGATTTTATGCCTTCGCCTTGTCCTCGCCCATGAACACCTTGCAGCCGGGTTCTCAGATGGCTCCGTACGGCTCTTCCACCTTCCATCTCGCTTCCACGTTCGCACCATTCGACCTCTCCTTCGGGACAGCCTTGGCCTCTTCTCTCGGGCCGTATCAGGCATTGTGCTCCAGCCTGATATTGATCGATTAGTGTTTGCCTCCCTTGATGGCGACATACATGTTGCTTCACCTCTTGTTGGGCACGCCTCAGCTCGACGAGCCTACTTAGGGGATGTTGTCAATGATGGGGCTCTTGTTGACTTCACAGGTTGTGATCGTTTTTGGGTTGGACTCTATGCAGGGGTCCCTGGTAGGGCATTTCGGATTTGGGATGCGGAATCTGAGGAGCTTTTATACATAGACGGGTCGTTGACTGACTCGGAGTCTGTCATGGGCTGGCACATGCTCACCGAGATCCGACCCACAGAATATGTGGCCCGGATTCGTGTTGGGGCCCATGGACTTGCAGTTGGGGTCACAAGCCTTAGGGTTTTGTTGCTTGATCTAGACGAGCTAGGCACAGATGTTGGGGAGGAGACAAGTCGGCGAGGGATTATTGTGGGGTCCGTAGATGCTAACGATGAAACATTTGTCATGGTGGACACCCGTGGAGTAGCAAGCATACGATACTTGCGGACGCTTCAGGAAGTGTGTCGTTTCTCAGTATCTGCCACCCTTCGAGGTGGAGGTGGTCAAATATCGCTTAGGGGGTTACTTGGTTGCATGAATAGTATGTACGTAGTAATGTGCATTGGGGGTACAATAAGGGTGTGGGATGGAGGGCATGGAGAATATTTGTACAGCTTAAGAGAGTGGGTAGAAGAAGCGACTGCACTAGCTGCTAGTAACCAGTATGTTGTAGCAGCTTCAACTGATACAACCATTCACATATGGGATTTTGGTGCTTAATTTAGGTGGCATAGATGATGGATTAGATAGATAGCTTGATTAATTAGTTTCCGTAGCTTGGTTAATTAGTTTCCATGTTTAGCAATTCATTCTTGCTGATTATAGCAGATGATAGGTCACTAATTCAAACCCGTGTTAAATTTCTATAACATCTTAACAAAAAAGATGAAAGAAAAGCGATTAGTGTTTGTATTAGGCGAATTTTTTTCTATTTTTTTTTTTTCCGCTTTTTTGGTGGGGTTAAACCAAAGAGAAGAATGATTCTTTGTTGTAATTCACTAATTCAGTTGTATAGCCATCCAAAAAGAGTTGATTAGCAAAGACATTGATTGCGATAGCGAAAAGGATGAAAGTACTTGTAAGCTCTCATCACTCTCAAACTGTATCTGTTAAAAGACTTTCTTCTAATATGATTCTTTTTCATGTTTTCTGCAGTCTTCTTCTAATTGTTCTTATTGTACTCCTCTTTCAATGATCTCATGGTCCACCAAAGGTTCATTGTTTTCATCTATGTTGAAGTTTATAGTTGCACATACTAGTGTACCACCAAGTTTCTTTTCATATTGATTATGTTGTGTTCAATTATTTGGTGTAAGGTTTGATATAAGTAAAACTTGGACCTTTGGTAGTCTTCCTCAATGGATGTGGATTTTTTGCCCTAGGTTCGGCCACAACCTTGCGTAGTCTATGAGCACCTCTAGTCTTTACTTCTTTAGTGTGAAAATTTTGGCTTAGACAATGCACAACACAATCCTAATATGGTGTAAAAAAAGATAGGTTTAAAGAGCTAAATTGTTGCGAAAGCTAATTCCTCAAACATTGAGAGATTCTTGCAAAGGAAAATTCAAATTAAAAATCATATATTCCATATAATGTAATTTATATGAATTATTTAAATCAAGTATTAAATGAATGTAAGAAACATTAAAACGAATGTAACTGACCTTGAATTCCAAAAATATAAAAAATCTTATTGTACCATCTTTTTGTGATTGTATAAGTGTGTGACTATGAAGCAAACATAACATGTTGCTTCTTTAAGAAACGTATGTAATTGTGTAAGTAACGCGTATTATTCACACTCTGTACATATCCTGGTTAGTTGGCTATCAATGTAGAAGAATCTCTCCCTTTGCCCTTTCCTCCCATTAACAATTATGTAACCTATACAGTGACATCAACAAATGAACTAACCACAAAACAAAATCAAACAGTCAATGAGACTCACCCCACATCTCCAAAAAATAACCTTGACACTTGCCAGCAGGTTGAGCTCTTGTAATCTTGGGTGTGTTAGTAGTAGTACCGGAAGGCGAGCAGCCACGCTTAAGGTTGTGCCGAAATTCCAACACAATCTGCTCAAGTACTTGTGCATCAAACATGTTCATTTTGATCCTGGGTTTCATTTTGTCCCTAACATAAGCAAATGCTAATTGGTCTCTGTGGTTAAAGGCATCTAACTCATTGAACATCAAGCATGACCATTTATTGCTATTTCCTCCATGCTTCCGTAATATCAAGGCTGTATCTGGTACATCTGCAACAAACAAACACGATATTTGATGTTTGTATTAGAATCTATGTTACTCAGACACGAATTATCAATGTGTTTTGTCACTAACACTATCAATATTTTTACGTGATTATTAAGATAAGTAGTGACAATCGACTTCAAGATCTCTAGAAACCAAGAAGAACATCTAACCAACTAAAGCAACAGCCAAATTACAGCTCAACAAGTGGAAAAGGGGCAAAAGGCCCAATAAAAGTGGCTACCAATCTACCATGCCACATTTTCAATACATAACATATTCTAATCAATGCTATAACATAGAAAACACATCAACTTTTTTGTAGGCAATGATTTTTACTTAGTCTGGAGAAGCCCACAGTCCGTCTTGAGCAAGAAAATTTGGCCCAAATCAAGATCCGCCCATGTAAAAACATATGATTGGACCATATCCACAGAAAAGGAACAAAAGGAAACAAATACCTTTTATTTTTTTAGGTAATTTATTCATTCAATTCGAAACTACACATGTCTTTCGAGGCTAGATGAACAATGAAATCTAACCGGTACTTTAACAAACCATGATCATTTAAGACACCTATCATGTTTTTCTTTTATTTTTCTTGACGGGAAATACCATCTCATGCTAGGTTGTTAATGGACCTAATAGCCTTAAACATTTTTTTACTTCCTATCTATGTACTCTGTACTTAAAAATTTATCACGGAAAATAATCCGCCTATGATTACCTCTCACTAAGATACTAGCTCAAAGGTTGTGAAAAGCTCAACATCACAACATGTCACTAATTCCTAACATAAAATAGATAGATGATTCAAACCATAGACAAGAGCCTTAAGTTCGAAGTAATACTCCACTAAACTATCAGCTCTCTCTAATTTCACAATAGTAAATCCAAAAAAAAACATATTTGGACATCAGACCATGGTACACTCATGTAAGAAATTCACTATAATCATTATTGAAGTACAAATATAGAACATCTTTTCTCGTGTTGGATGCAATTTTTTCATATAATTATTTTATAAGACAATAAAGATCATTGCAATCTTGTGATATACAAATTGTGTCACACATGATCTATGCCTGATTCTAAAGCACATAGTATGACTTTTCAAACCCCACACATACACTTGAGGTGAAATTAGATGGCACAAAGAGGATAAGCAAGTAAAAAATAAAACATGCACCAACAGTTCAAAATTTAGTGGGAAGTTTCATCAATTTTAGCATATCCGATCCAAATAGAATAGAACGGTTATTTATGAAGTACGAAGTATTATATTTTCAAAAAATCCTATCAACTTTTGTTGATCATCTTGGAATATAGACAAACAAGGCAAATCATCTTGTACAATATACTAAGGGGAATTGCGAAAACCGTTTCTTACTTGTGCAATCAATCTCCGATGTCAATTATTAACTAATAACAACTGTTATCCAGAAAGATCGATAAATAACAATACTGTACATATCTATATTATTCTTAAATACTTCGTAACCAAAATGCTAAAGACCAATAAAATACAACTTCAAACGTTCTAAATAATGAATATTTAAAGTGGAACAAGACAATATCATGATTAGAGCAACAAGCAAGCATAACATAGAAATGGGTGCACAAAAAAAATTAGGTGAACTTCCTCTAGCTTATAGTCATATCCTAGGCGTCACAAGTTACGATTCACATACACATGTCACGAAAATTTATTAAATGGGTGGATACATTTTTACCTTAGTTGTGATGCTACAAATAATAGTAGTTCATAAATCCTCCTCTTACTTTTTTTGGCCAAATTTTCCAATTTTCATATATAGTTTTTGACAAACGCATGATTTTCCTAATTCACCTAACCGAAATTAGTAATTCTAGGAATTACAACATGTAACATATTGCTAACAAGGACATGACTATCAAATTGCACTAATCATCTACCATAGCCCTATGAGAATGGGGGAGTCCCCTTTGTTTCTCCATTCTTTAATAAATACTATTTTTGTTTTAAAAAAAATGGAGCGTTTTGGATGGGAATGGAGCTCCATCTACCACCTCCCCTTCCTAATCACATTCAATATTTCTCAACATTGCTATCCAAACACAACGTACAAAATCAAGCATAAAAAATTAAAAATGAATAAAGATAGTCTAATGGAAACTTATCACCCTTACTAAATCAAAAGGCTAAAAAAACTTTATTTAGAATTTCCAGATTTAGGCCCTGTTTGGTAATTGGTTGATAGCTGGTAATTGTTTTGCTTGGTAACTAACTATTAGTATGTAAAATTATCTTTGAGGACATGCTTAATTTAATTATTTTAATTTTCAAGGGATAAAATTGTAATTTACTTATTTACTAGCCAAAAGCCAATAGAAAAAACACCTCTTACTAGCTTACGACTTTTGGTTTAAAAGCTAGTTTTTCAACTAATGTAAAAAGCAAAAAAACAAACAAGTATTTTGACTGTTTAACTAAGGGCTAGTTTACATCAGCTTAAAATCCTTTCAGTTCAGTTCTTCTCTTATTTTGCTATTCATTAATCTTTCATAAAAAACTTTCAGTTCAGCTCAGCTCAATTTAGTTGTTTTCAGTTGAAGTAAACAGACCCTAAGTCAAACAAGCCAAAAACCAAAAGCTAGTTGAAAAGCTAGATACCAAACACTCTCTAAATACTGCACTCCCTATCACCGACTTGAATATGAAGAAGTACAAACCTCACATATTTACTAATCACCCTCGGGCACTTAGAAGAGAATTCAATTAGAATCTATCTACAATTCAAGTTGGTTAGTACAAAGTTTAGTAGCCTTTAAGAAAACTTAGATCGGTCCAGCAATTCCAAGACAGTCTATAAATAAAGAATTGGGTAATTTTGTACTATAGCAGTACAATGTATATAATAATTAAGATTCTAAATTAATAATTATACAATGACCAATCACAAGCTAAGCTTATCTGGTGAATATCTAATTATCTATTCACTAGGACTCTTATAAGTTCGCCCCCAATTGTTCAAGCAATCGCAAATTTATGAGTACCTTGTCAACTCACTCATTAAGGTAGTGTATAAAAAACTAATAATCCTAAACGCATCACACCATCTACTAATGTTATGTCATGTCACATATCACATAAGAATTCACGAAAGATAAAAAAGTGTAACAAATCAAATAAACAAGACTTCTAAAATAACCACGCAAACAAGCAAGTCACAACATATAACAAAAGAATTTTACCTGATAAGTAAGGGAGCTTGCTTTGTGACCAAGGATGCAATCCATTTTCGCAGTAAGTCTCCATTTGCACCTTTATATGCTCAACATCCAACCATTTCCTCCACCTTGTAGTTGCCATAGCTTCTTCCATGGTGTGTACGAAAAATGGGTGTCGCGAGACAGCCATGTCCACACCTTCCTTAATAACAAGTGAATGAATCAAAAGCAAAGGATCAACCACAAGTTGCAATTTAGCATCCACCCAAATACTGAATTTCGCGTTGGGGAAAAGCCTATGAACCAAGTACTTTGGTATCACACCATTCATTGCTGGATTCTTGTACAACTCCTCAGTAGATATATTGACCAACCTCCATACACCAATCTTATATTCCTTTGATTGTTTCGAAATTATGTTGTGATGAAAAAGCCCTTTCAATGTAACATCATCTACAAACATGATGAAACAAGTTATGTCTAGAGTCTTAGCACCAAGCCCTTTTGGTTGCCGGATTTTATCATGATCACCAAAGATTGCGGAAACTACAACAACTCCCTTGCATCTTTGCATCGCGGCTTGGTCTGAAAATCATACAGAAAATACCAACACACAGTGTGAACCAACAAGTATAAGTTTCACTAGGATGAAATGAACTCAGCTAAATCTACTAATATACGAATAATATCGAAAACAAAGTCATCCAATGGATAATAACTAATATGAATAATGCTTGCTAATGCACATTGTATTCAAAATTACAAAGTAAATTAGAAGCTATAAACTCCTTAAGATCTGAAGTTTGTGTACTAACCATAATCATTAATAGGAAATGGCTTAAAGAATCCACAAGGGAATTTCGCCTTTTGTTCTAACTGATCGAAAAACGAAACCCTCTTCTCTAAGCTAAAATTTCCACCAAACGTAACAGCCTTTCCTTGCATATACCTCAAAGGCAAAGTGTTCCATTCTTGACAGCACTGTTGAATTTCCTTCAAGACAGTCGAATAATCTATCGAAAGAAAAACACACAAAATACATTAATCCGAAAGACCCCAACAAAGAACACCCTTCATTCAACTCATTAATCAAAAAAAAAAAAAAAAAAAAAAAAAAAAAAAA
>PYUH01003988.1:224734-280066 GCA_016808085.1 Suaeda aralocaspica | reverse complement strand
AAAAAAAAAAAAAAAAAAAAACACAACAGAAGATCCAGCTACCTGAGAAGAATACAGGGGAAGAACAGGACGAGCGAAGAGTAGGAACAACATGTTTGTGCTCACCATAGGATGAAGGGTAAGAAAAGAGAGGAGATTGGATGGGATCATTAGGGGAAGCGCGAAAGAGGAGGCATTTGATGGAGGGGGAGACAGACACATGAAAGGCGATCAAAAGCGTAGTAAGGAGGTAAAAACAAGAGAAACAAAGCCTCTTCGATTGGAAAATGAGAGGCATTAGCAAGGTGCACTGAACAACATCAAACTTTTTTTTTTCGCGTCTTTAGTGATCCAATCATGCAAACACAATCTTCATATCACTGGAAAAAAATAAAAATGGATCATAGATTGCATTTCAGTACAAATGACAGATGATCACAGTTACCTTAAAGCTGCAGCAACCTTTTTAAAGACATACTATGCAATTAAATTCAAAGTATTCATAAAAAACTTTAGCATTATTTATTTATTCAATAATCATTCTAGTACTTACCCAAGAACATCTATATAAAAAGTTGATTCCATTAAACATAAACTTATGATTTTGTGTGTTCTTTAAGAATAATCAAGATACCCCACTTCATTTTTTTTTTAATTAAAAAAACCAAAATCTATTAATTGAACTAAAAATAAATGAAAATGTATATGATCATTATTAGAAAAACCAAAATCTATTAAGATCATTAGATGGACAATGAATTAATGGGGAATTGCAGAAACAAATTACAAACATAATTTGATTCATTTTTGGCAGTTTTCTTGAGATCATATCATACATTGAAGTAACAAAAAAAACCCCAAATTGAAAAAGGTTTAATCTTTATTCTTTAATTCCTAAAATCTAGAAAATTCAACCAAAAAAAGAAAAAGGGTAACTATAATAAAGCGAAAAATAGAGAAAAAACCTGAATTTTCTGTTGTTGAATGTGGGTGATACGAGTATACAGAAGATTTTTTTTTAAAACAAAAAAAAAAAAAGAGTGGCAAAAATCGAAAGAAAAAAAATATATATTCGAAAGAAGCAAAGAAAGGAGAAAAAGGATGTCAGTGGCACACACAAATAAAATTTGTATGGACAAAATAAGAGAGAGAGCAAACAGAGTCTAGAACGTTTCTTGGGATTTGAAAGTCGTTTTCAGAATGTCACTCTTACGGGAAATCATGGTCAAATCAATAGGTAGCTATTAAGATTTGTCACATTTTAATCTTTTAGTTAAAGAGGCTGGTAAGTAGGGAGGGATGTGGGCGGCTGGGTCGAGTCGTGCAATATCGGAGATTTGTTGGGGTGTCCTCCGTGTATAGGATAGTATGACCCACGTCCCAGCGTAGTGGACCGATGGGCGATGGCCATGTCCGGCAACAAAGGTTTTGTTGTATTGTGTTCGGTCTATATAGCATGACCCATGTCTGTAAGTGAGTTTGTACGTGTAAATATGTAACGTTTATAATCATGTATTGAGTCATGTTGTTTTTACTAAACTTGTCACATTAAAAGCCTTGTACAACTGTAGAATGTATTACACCGTATCAATTTGAATGCTTTACTTTCGAAAATACAATTTCGAGACAATTATTGAGAAGAGAGAGATATGAAAAGAGAAAAAAGAAAGGAGACTCATGTAATAAGAGAAGATAACTTATAGAGTAAAAGGAAATATTACATCTAATTTGATACACAATTTTAGAAAACAATGCATCTAAAATAATGCTGCAAAAGTATTAAATTTAGTAGCAATGAAACAAATCTAATAGGAGAAAGCGAAAATTAATAATTTTAGAACCCTTTTTTCCTTCATTCAGAAACTACTAACTTAAAATAGTGGCCCATACATTCTTGGTTGATTGATTTTTGGATGTTCTGCCAATCTGCCATGACACATTATGACAGTGCCATGTAGTCCCACCACCCTGAACAACTCACCATTAAATCTACATGTTCTATTTTAAAATTCCATGTGTTCCTTGTCAACATTCTATAAGTTTTAGTACTCCGCCAATTATTGACCACTCAATTAACTTTTCAATCCTACTATAGCAGAAGTAGATGTTAGTGGGCATTATCTTTCAAATCATTTTACTAATTAGATGTCACTAAACCTCTGTTTGAATGATTACATAATAATACTCCCTAGTACTTGCTCAATGTCGAACTTGTCATGTCAGTCACCCCAGGCGCAAAACTCAAGGCATGCAAAATGCACCATGACAGAGTAATTGAGACTTGGCGGTGTCTAATGTTGGGAGGGAGGGAGGGAGGGAGGGAGAAGTGACTAGGCTACTCATGAGAATTTGAATGGAGTTGGTTGAAGGCGAAAGTAATGTACATGTGAATCTAAGTATGGAATTAGTGGACGGAGAAGAAAGGGTTCAAGGATTCACGGAACACTTCTCCTCCAGACTTCATTCGTTTTTCTCGACTGTAATCACGGCATCACATCATTGAACATCAAATCAAAATTTGGAATATGGATTCTAACTTCAGCAAGCAATTCGATATAATCAAATGCAACAGATGGATAAAAGGAACAGCCGAAGGTTGATGCAGATAGCTGTAACATTAGGCTCTAAATTATAGGCCTATCTATTCTACAGATAAAAAACTTGTATAAGATTCAGTAAGGACTGGATTTACAAAATGACACACAACAGGTGAATCATATTCATCCTACGCAGCTAGTGCTGCTAACTGAGACTTACTGGTACTCCTAACTGAGACTTTAAAAAAGAACTGCACAACCAGCTTCTAATGAACTGCGTTGTACTAAAGAATTATACTTGGTTACCATGCCACTGCTTCTACTAAACATTATCGGCTCCAACTAAAGGCCTTGTGTTTCCTTTTATTTTCTAGCTGCCTGCAACATCACAACGAAAAAAATAACCTCGATTAATATCTTTTTTTCAATTAATGAAGGTTCAAAAAGTGGTCATATACTCAACAGAATATGAGGTAGCCAATATAAAATGAATAGTAACCTGCATGTTTTCTTCTTTAAAAAAAAAAGGTTCCATGTCAACATCTAACTATGACTTCAAGAGGCGAGGTTGCTATTACCTTTGAAACTCTCTGGAACGTTTAATGAATTCACTTGGAATATCCTTCCCATTGTATGAAGCAATAGTTGATCTGACATCAGCTGGTTTTTGGATACCAACAACTGATGAATTAAACAGGAGATTAAACAAGAGTTAGAAAGATTGAGAGCAAGATCAGAATATAGTCACCACATTTGTACATGCATTGCACCTATTTGTCTATTACTGAAAAGCATAAGATGAGAAGCTGTTAGGTACTCACATTCAAGAAATGGAAGGAGATCAATTAATGTTGTATCTTGAGCTTCTTTTTTCCAAGGTTTTATTGCAACACAATTTTCAGTCTGAAGGCAGGATTCCAGCGCATGTCCGCTCACATAAAGAACTCTTGAAGGGTCTCTATTTAACTTGGAGAGATCCTGCGCAAATAAGACAAGTTTTTAGACTTCACAAAACCCAGAACCATTAATCCAACTAAATGTAGTAGGTCCAGGAAAAATTGGCAGACTCATGTCTTAAGCATGAAACAGATAAGCTTTTTACACAAATCAGTCTGAAGTAAAAGCAAAAAAGGTCATATTGCCATATATACCCTTTACTGACTAACTGACTAATGTAGAGGAAGATTATAAACCAAAGTTCAAAAGATGAAGGCTTCAAGACTTCATATCATCAAGACTAGAACTGTAACACATAGACCAATAGGACTATCTGACAAAATCTAGGGAGTGGTGTTCTCGATATATTTTAGCACCAGCAGGGGGAATATAGCATGTTATAAACCAGAGCTCCTATGCTTTCCTTATTTAGTTAATACAGAAAAACACACCGTAAGACTGATTAGGGAAGAAGGTAAAAGAGTATCAACGATACAATTATAGTATTAATGTTGACACAATACCCCAACACCCCCACACCTTACTCCAATGCAAGTGGGAATAACTTTATGGGATGGAGAAAATTTGATCAGAAAAGGAAAGGAAAACAGGCTCAAAAACAAAATCAATTATAATGCTTATCCTCCAAAATCCAAGACAACTAATGATCCAAGGAGTAACTGCAGTAACATGGATATATGACACTTCACTCAAGTTCATCATACACTTCAATGGATCCTCTTTTGTAAACCACTATTATGGTTGGCTAATTTTAGGATTTCGTTTCTGTGCGGCTTGTTTATAAGTAGACACAGCAACTCGGCAAGCGAATGCATTTTACCACAGAGACCACTATTACAGGTCATTTGGCTTGATAAAACAAGAGCTGTAGACTAGTTACATAAATGTTAACTCAAAACATAATTAAAAAAAAAAAAAAACTATGAGCAGAAAAATCTTCATCACCCAAACAAGGAAAAATAGTTTATTGATGTTCATCACTTTAGAGCGTCAAACACAGAAAACAAATACAAGGGAAAGGAGACAGTTTAATGACTACAAACCCGATAATGCTTCCCATCTTGGTACTTCGTGGCAGCCCTTGTTAGAACATATCGCACACCTTTTTCCAAGAGCTTCATGTGTAAGTTTTCGTCCACCTTAATAAGCCACAATCACATGAATAAACAAGGTGATATGATGTAAAATTGTAATTGAAAAATGAATTACTTGCTTACCATTGTATCACTATAGACAACAATCTCGTAAATTTGAGCCAAGTGCCCCAAGAAATCATCCAATCCTGGTCTCTTGAAAGTAGACCAACCTCTCTCACGCTTTAGACCAAACAGAAAAACAAACATTCAAAGATCTGATTTGCTTCAATCTCAGTGATAAGTCCTTAGTAAATTGACAGCCCAAACATAATGAATTAATATCTACTTGTACCAGGCTGTATTGAGTAAGAACAACATATCTACTTTAATCGTAAATCATTGATTAAGAGCAAAAAATCAGCTGGAGAAAGGAATAATAGAATAAAGAAAGCAAAGAAACTGAACATAAAAAAACTTCTAGATTAAATAACACTGTAAATGAATGTCGACCTATGCGGGCACCAATGAAAATAAGTAGTGTATCAGACATGACATTTACCTTCCACTCACTAAGAATTAATGTTTCATTTAGATCCAAAACAAGTGTAAAAATTCTCAATTGTTCTTCTCCTTTATCCATGTCTGGGAGAAGCTTGTCAGCATTAGGTTCAGCAATTTCCTGAAAGTTATAAGCCATTTAATTACTGAAGGAGCAAGAGCTATATTTATACGCAAATACAAAAACAGAAGAATCACCTGAATACGTTCTTCAGCTAACCGCCGCAGCTCCAGGTAAAGATCAACAGCTTTAGAAGGAACTACAAAGGTAAATCGGGAAAAAGAATATAAGCCTATAAAACTTCAGAACAGGTGTCAAAAAGACGGAAGACATTCAGCGGGAAAATTTTTAACATAACAATGAAATAGCCATATTTTCTACGGTACACATGCTTTTTAACATAACGATGAAATAGCCACATTTTCTACGGTGAACATGTTTTTTTTTCTTTTCTTTTTCTCTTCTTTTAAAAAAAGAGAAAATTATTTTTTCCAATAAGTAGAAACTCTTCTTTATACCAAATCGATCTTCAATAGCTTCACAATCAAGGTTCTTAAAGTAGGTACGCAGACTGATATACAAATATAGGAAAAAACCTAATGTTACGGAACATTCCTAACAAGGCGATGGTACAAAAGGTTTAACTCCAGCCCAATTTAAGTGTGCATATGAGTGGAGTCAAATTTGCTATAATCATCTCAATAGCTGCATTTAGATAGACAATTGAACAAGACTATCAATAGAGTGTCAAAACTCCTAATTAACAAAACCATACAATCAAAGCTGAGACAGAACCATGCTTTCTTGTCAATATTGTCCACATATAAGCTAGCATCTTAAGTGAGCAAAGAGTTACTTGGTGAAGAACATTAAAACTGAAAGTTTTTCTAATGATATTATAGAAAATCCACAAAGTTACACTGAATCTGGAAAAATAAGCATCTTATCATTATAAAAAGATCTATTTTCACTAATCGGAAACTGTATATACAATGAAGATTAAAAAAATCAACTGAGGAGTAATAAAATAAAATAATTGAGCTTTCTGCTATTGACTCATTGGTTCCTAAGAGAATAAGTAAGAGGGAACTGTGTACTTGATACTCAAGATCCATGTTACACATGCCTTAGACAAGGAAGTAACAGGCCATCAAAAAAGAAGGAAACAGGAATGAGAAAGGCTATCAATTTACCTGTCATGACAGTAGAATAGACCAGATGAGGGAGTGTCTGCAATAGGAAACAAAAAACATCAACGCAACAATAAAAATAAAAAAAGAATATAATACATAAATAAAATATTAAAAGAATGGCTTATTTTTGTTGTGTAATTATGCAATGTGCCCATGTTGATTAAAGTCCATTGAGTAGTGGAAATTCAGACATCCTATAATGATCTTTCAGTGTACATAACAAAATTTGCAACATTCTGTTACAAATTAGAGGCAATTTTTTTTGCGAAATGACCATCCATATGTACTTGTGCCACACAAAAGTAAAAATAAGGAATGTGCAAAACAATATGCTTTGGGGCTTCGATTGTAGCAGCATAAGTCTGCCGAACTCTCACCATTCCCTCCCACTTACACTCCATGAGCTCTCATGATAAAACTGTCCACCTTAATCCATTCTATTATCTTAACCAAAGGACTTGAAAAGACAATGCCCAATAAGAAGTTAAGAATACCACGATAAATGGGACTCATGGGAGACTAAGGGGTCGTTTGGTTGGGGCTCATTCCCTTTGATGTTGTTTGTCAGCTTGTTCTTTCATTCCCTTTCCCCACTTTTCCTAATCCCTTTACCTTGTTCTAAGTTCTAACTTCTAACACTTTAGTTTTCTCTACCCTCGCACTATCTTTTGCATTCACATTCCCGTCTCAATACCCACTTACCTCACAAATCCTAATATATAAAAACTCATCCACCATCTTTCTTCCCAACCAACACCACACCATCGAAGATCCTCACTACCATTGTTGTCGCTGCCATCAACCAATTGTGACCGTCACCGCCGTCATTCTCACTACCATCATTGTCACCGGCGTCATCCCCATCTTCACCAACTCCGTCATCCGTCCTCATCGTCTCCATCATCCTTCCATCCTCACCACCTTTCAACCACCAACATTCGACCACCGGCCTTCAAACCCAATCCTTCAACACCCACCCTTTGACAACCACCCTTCGACCACCATCCTTTGACTTCGACCTCAATCTATCGTCAACCACATCCGGCCAGCCCTCTTCGAGCACCATCCTTCTACCACTACTACCCTTTTTCTAGTTTTCTTTTCTGAATCCTGTTTTTTTTAATTGCTGTAAAAAAATCTGTTGAATTGCTGTTTTTGTTACTTGTTTGTTTGATTTGAATTATTGTATTTAAAAAAAAATTGTATTTGAGTTTTTTTTTTTAAATTGATTAATGGAGTTAGAAATATGGAGGTATTATCACGTACATTTCTCCATTGCCATAGATTAATACCAATTGTTATTGTTATCATAAAATAAATATTAGAACTCTAAATTTCATAGTTGATTCCGTAGTTTGAACCAAACAATCACAAAGGTAATTAGTGAGCAGTTTATTCCGTTTCCCTGTACAACCAAACAACCAAAAATGTAGGGCAAATCAGGGTCATTCCTTTCCTTTCTTCCTCGCTCTTTTTCCGGATTCCATTCCATTTTCCTTGCGCAAACCAAACCAAACGGCCCCTAAGATGTGCAAAATTACAATGAAAACTAGGACCACTGCTTTTAAGCCTATGCTTAGAGTCTCAGACTCGTTTTTTCAGACATGTAAACCAAATAAGACAATAGGCTAACCTATAGATTAGCAAATAGTTAAACTTTACCTCAAACAGGTGGGTCTGACATTCTGGTTTGAAGTGGTCAATGCCATGAGAACCACAACGATCAGGGTACAAAAGGTTGCATAGGTTTCTGAAACTTTATGTTTGTATTAAGTAGCCATGCTGATTTTTATAATGAAGTCTATACTAATCTTCCAAGTTTGAACTCCTATGCAGTTAATACAAGTCACTGATGAAGCACAGTATTCGGGGTAATTTTTTAAGCTAGATTAGTCCCAACTTTCAATTTTCACATGTATACAACTAGAAAATGTATCCAAGTGGTAGTCCATACCAAGCCATGAAAATAACCAAGACCAGCACTCCTAATTAACAATCAAACAAAGTTTATCCTATATGACCTCATAAACATTAAGGGGGCGTTTGCAAGGGGGAATTTGCCAAAGTAAAAAGCAATCAACTACCTTAGTTCCCTTTATTGTTTTTTGTTAAACTAATTCAATCATTCCCTTTACCCCAAAGATTCCCCCACTTTCCTTTATGTTGATTTCCCACCTTCCCCAAGGAAACTCCAATTACCTCAAATTCCTCTACATCCAACTAACCCTAAATACCACTTTGACAATATAACACGACCCATTTACCACTTCTACCACACAACCACTTTGACAATATATTAGCTTTGACAATATAACAACAATAGTCATGATACATTGCAATATAAATTTATCCCACCCAAGCAATGATAAGCCAATGTGCCCTCAAAGCTAATAAGGAAATTCAAGAAAAAAAAAATTAACTATAACAAAAGTATCCAACATTACATAAGGATATACAATGTGCTCACTAAGAATACTAAATCATTCTTTTTTAAAAGTAACTTCATTCAGAAAATAGTCCCTATGGTACTTTAGTGGGAATTCCTATGCAGAACTCATACAAGAAGTGGACAGAAATTATATGAAAAAGGTATTGCTAATGAATGAATACTAAGAACTTTGTAAAGGGGGGAGGTAATTTTTAATAGTTGATTTCCTATTAAAATATTTGCAGAAAATAATAAAACAATTAAGGCAAAATATCCTCCGCTTTTTTTAATTTAAATTTTCCTTAATTAAAGTCTTAAATGACTTACTACATTACTACTTTAGGTATGTGGGTTCCACATGGCAATATGGCATTTGTCGTTTTATTTACCTTTAATCCTACTTACACCCCTAAAAAACCCCAACTAGCCATTATTATATTCTTTAAGCATCATTGCATTTTCTTATATTTTTTGTTAAAAAAAACAACAAATATGCGCTCCTACAATGAAAATGACATATTGCCATGTAGCAAGTAAAAAACAACAAGGGGAGTATAAGACAAAGGTAAACTTATGGTTAGTTTTGATAGAAAGTTAGAGAAAACAAAAAGGGAGGGAAAGAAGAGGAAGGGAAATCAAAGATTCACTTTCCCTCCAAATCTCTCTAATTTTGGAAAGATGGTATCGATTGAAGGAGAAATTGACCCCTTCCCTTCCTTCCACTAGATCTTCGCCGAAATAAAGTATCTTGTCTTTCCTACCCTTTCTCTCCATTTCCCCCTATCCAACTAAATAAATAAAGTTAAAAAATTAGTTCCTCTTTAAAGTCGACTTCCAATATTACAATTGACCATTCTTTCTACAAAAATGAAGCACAGTGGCTCACCGACTTGCTCGAAGTCTTCTCAAAATTACTCTAAGCCCACTCCAACAACTCAATTTGCAAAGAAGTTCAATTGAGTTACTTTAACCCAAATGCAAAAAGGATGAGATTAACGTTAATTAGGAACTAGAATAAGAACAAGGGGAGTCGACACTTAAGATGGAAAGACCTGATGTGTTTAAGGAACGCTATTACGAAGAATTTCATTAAATTTAGTTTCCACAAGTGTTTTATCCAAGAGCAAAATTGTCCATTAACCCTTAAAGTTCATGCCCACTAAAAGTAATGTTGAAATAGAAGCATAATGTCTACGGAGTAAAAAAAATCTCTTTGAACCATTTAAAATAGAAGGCAACAAATAGTAGACAATCCGTATATGTTGTAAGATTGTCGTTTGGCATGTAATAGTGGAAGACTGGAGGGTTAGAATTAAAATCCCTAGTGGTAAAAGTTTTTCTTTAGTAATTGAGCCAAGGAGTTTTCTTCTTACAAATCTCTCATCCCTATATTGTTCTTTTACAATTTCATGTATTAATTGCAACAGTTAACTATTTTCAACATGTTGGCAATAATATTATACATAATCCAAACCAATTTCTCACTACAACCTCATTGAGGGTTCTAACTAGGATAAGGTATGGAAGGGCATGAACATAATTTGACAAGGATTTCATTGTAGGCGAGTCATTTTTTCCTTCAACAAAGTATCCACATTCCACATCTCATTTATAGCACAACTTGATTTATAATGCCAAAATTGCTTTGAAAGACTATAGGAACTTACGTCAGCAGTAAACTTAGAATTGATCGTAGGATGATTGATTGAAGATCGAAAACCCTTTGTTTTTTCATCAACTTCATCAGCAGTATATGCTACACCAATAGGGAAGAGCTAAATCAATAAAAAAAATGGATGAAACAAAACAAGATAAAGAAAAGATTAATAAAATTTTTATCAACTAGTGTGTACTAGCAACTAACATCGGGATAAAAAAAAATGAATCCACCAAACTTATTGAAAGTGCAAAACTACGTGTAGCGTTGAGCCTTTGACACAAGAACAACAACATTGAAGTTTAATGAATCAAACATTATCCGATTCAATCTAAAATGTGAGTCCCACACAAAACAATGTGACACCACAATGCTAATATGATCTCCTCCACCTTGATAGCAAGAAATAAAGGACACGCATGAGGGGATAACACCTTGTGTGGTCTCCAAGCATAAAAATTATCATAAGTATTATAATGTCGCAAACTAGCGACCAAAACATAAAATTCAACTACTTTGGTGCTTTTGCCTTCCAAAGAAAAGTAAAGAGAGGAAGGATAGTGGATTCCATGGTTTTCTAAAGTGGTTGTAAAGTGAACAAGTAGACGGCCAACAAGGATAAGGCAACCTCTGCGTACTGAACAAAGAAATAGATTCTAGGTGAAAAACACTATTTCATCACATAAGGTAATTCCTCTTCTCTCACAGAACCCAAAGCAACAAATTCACCTCATAAGATTCTTCTATCTTCTAGCTAGACCTATCACACGGTGAAAAGGGTAACGAAAACAATGAAAGATAAGAACGATAGGTCTCAATGAAAATTATAAAACCACAAATTTCTTAAAGAAAGATGAGTCCTTTTACATCAATCAAACTTTCTAAAAATTATATATAAAGTCAAACACAAAAAACACAACCCCTCACAGTAAGACAAAGATCAAGTAGGTCGTATGTATATTATAAATGTCACACATAGTCCAAGATGGAAAACTATTTAGGTTAAAGGAATAACGTAAAATGCCAATCAAATTAGACATCAAATATTGATGACAACACCTATAGATGATTTCAAAACCAAATGAGGTTATTTGACCAGAAAAAGAACATTAGTATAAACAACTCTACTTGTGGGGCTTCGGTAATCCATCATTTCCTATATGAAGGTCATCATGGAAATCTAAACTTTACTCCAATCAAAAGAATCTTAATCAAGACATAGACCACCAAAGTGAAATAGAAAAAAGGAAGATCACCTTGCCTTAACAAGCAGCAGTGATCTCACTTTCGACACAACTATATATCCAAATTTCCAACTAAATTCATCATAAGGTTTATCAAAAGGAAGCTTAAAAAATGACACCGCTCAACCTAAGCAAGTAAGCTCTATTAAAATCGTTTACTACTGCATTAGCTTCCTACAAGCAAACACCAACCAAAATCTACACATACGAGGGTACGCAGATAATACTATGCAATTTCCAGAAGTTTATTTACCACAAAAAAATACATATATCTAACAATTTGCAACCAAACATACATTCACCTCCGAAATCTCCTAAAATATAAACCAACATCACCAACGCACACCAGCCACCATGTATGGGATATCTTTTACAATACTAGACTTCTAAGTTCTAACCAATAAGAGTTCAGCCGGTAGGGTGTAAAATATTTTTCCAGAAAATTTTGTTTCTTTCCTTTCCTATTTTCTTTTGTTTGGCTTAAAGTATGTATTTCCACAAAGTAAAATAGCTCTCCAAAGTTCCAAAGGACGGAACATTTCCTTTCGTAAAGGAAAGCAAAACAAAATTTCATCTCTTCGACTCTCATCGCATCTACCCTCTCCCTTGGTCTCTTCCACATCCATATTCCTTTGTAATACAATTTTTTTTTACAGGGAATCAAACAACGGAAATTTAAATATGCATTTGTGTTTTCCATTGCAACAACGAAAACCTAAATTTGCATGGTGACAAAATAATTCACTTGAAAATGCAAACCAAACAAATCCTTAATTAAATTTCTTTATAAAGCAAAATATTTTTCACACTATATATAGCTATATCTTCAAAAAAAATGTGGAAAAAAATAGCTAAGTCTAAAATTTAACAGTAAAGTCAAATTCACTGAAATTGACGATTAATTAGTCAATAAACTCATAAAAATTATACACTAATTTACAATGTGAAAACATTAATAATCTATAATGATTTAAAATCATCACACAAATCAACAAAAACATGAAAAATTTACAAAATCAAACAATAAATCATATACAAACAAAAAAATAATCAATAATAAATTAACGGTTGAAACAAAAGTAACGACGAACCAAAAGTGGCGTAAGCAGAAGTGCCGATAACGGCGGTAACGGCGCCGATGACGGTGTACTTGATGAAAGAGAGTAACGGTGATTTGTTAGCCGTTTGATTAGGCGGAAGAAAAGGATCTGACGGCGGAGAGAAAGTCGGCGATGATGAAGATGATGTTGAGGAGAATTTGACGAGTGAAGTACAAATTCTAGGGTTTGTGAGAGAAGATCGTTGAACTTTACGAAGAAGCTGCATTTTTAATTTTTTTTTTAATTTTTTGTGTTTGTGTTTGAATTTGATTTTGTTTTGATGTTTGAAGGTTTATTAAAGGTTTAGGAGGTTTGGGGAAGAAGACAACTAAAGGAGGGTTTTAACAGGGGTTTAAGTGCGTTTTTGTTTTGGTAACTACTGATTTTGTCAATTTTACTCCACCAGGGTTGATTCGAGTCGT
Organism: Suaeda aralocaspica; assembly: GCA_016808085.1. Lineage (NCBI taxonomy): Eukaryota > Viridiplantae > Streptophyta > Magnoliopsida > Caryophyllales > Amaranthaceae > Suaeda > Suaeda aralocaspica. The sequence continues at coordinate 266,914 of PYUH01003988.1, read as the reverse complement.
AGACGTATGCTCTTTTCGTTTTACTCTCACGTTTCTTTTTTTTAGTTGCTACATTAGCATTTTTTATACTATTTATATTATAACTTTAATTCACTTTAGTGTTTAATACATAATGAAAAATATAGTCATATGGGATTTTGTGACACTGATTTGTAGTGTGGTGGAGAGGTTGGATTCGTAGAGGTGGTGGTGGTCATAGGGTTGGAAAAATATCGAGAGGAGGAAAGAGGCTAGAGTGCAAATGTAACAAATCAAGGTGCAATTAGTACAGGTGTCAACACCGGAAAATAGCGGACAACACCAGAAAGATTAAAAAGGTTTCTTTTCGCAAAAGAATTTTAATTAAAGTTTGAAGTCACAAGATATATTTACAAGGTGGGTTCTAGCAAAATAAAATGAAATTTAAAAGGTGTTTCTGGCAAAAAAAACATAAATACATCCCTTAAAAATTGTATTAAAAAAATATTTAAATAAAGTAAAAAAGAAAAACTTTAATTGAAGTGGCATATTAACGTTTACATGTAAATAACCATTTTTGATATAGATAAGACCTTAAAAATTATGTAACCACCAATGTATATGTAAAAAAAAAATAATAGATTGGACACGCCTATTATTTGTTGAGAACTCCCAAATATAGATTCGAAATGTCCAATTTTTATTGTCCAATACTATTGTATATATTTACTCGTTATTTTTGAATGCCCAATTTTTTTTGAAAAAAAAAAACAATTAAATTATATTTTGGCTTTTCATTCAATTCTATGTCACATACTGCATACTCCATATATGAATACTATTTTTAATCTCAGGCCATTTCTATAATGTCATATTTACATCTAACCAAAAATTCGAAACACTTTTATGTGGAGGGTGTCTAATTATGTTTGGGTACTTCCTAAAATGTTGTATTTATCATTATACCATCGTTGCGTGTCAGCATTCACAAAATCATCGGATAAATTTGGAAAAGAAAAGATCGTGTGAGAGAAAAACTAGTTGAGTTGAATCACTTGAATGAATTGGAAACTAGAAATTAGTTCTCAGAAAAGAACAAACTTTTAGTTGTAAGGATGTGAGATTAACCTCACTGAAGAGTTACATTCATGGACATTGGTTATTGATTTGCTTAGTTCAGATTACCTCAAAACAGATAATTTTACAGTATGCATTACAGAAACGAACTTACGAACATTCCTTTTGCCAAACATGTCGGATATGTTTCATCAGATTTTATTGCATTGCATAATCTACATATATGTACATACCTTCTAATTCATAACAAAATTGATACCTAACAATGACAGCAATATTCACCTCAGCAGCAACCCCTTGTTTATGTAAGATGGTTATCAACGCCTCAGCAAACTTTAGAAGTCACGAGTACTCACCGCTGAGATCACCCCAGCGGACATTATGCTTAGCAGCAAGATAATGGGCACCTACAGGTCCTCTACTACCGTAAGGATACAACTCTGGTGCTACTTTTTTCTCCTCAAGTTCATTCAACAGTGGACTGAACAACGACCAAGCAGCATCGAGCTCATCACTTCTAATGAATAGCCTCCTCTCCCCTTCTATCGCATCCAGCAGTAACCTCTCGTATGCATCTGGTATTTCTCCTCGATACCTTCACAAGTTAGCGGACAATGTTAGGGAAACAGGAAACAGGTACTGTCAAATGGGTAAATTAAGGATCTCAACTACAAATACCCCTGATCAAGAAACATAGTTATTGTCTTTTCCTTAGGATTTTTCTTTAATACCAATGACAAGATATTTCAGCTTCTCAGGGTTTGTTCAACTTACTTCAGATATACAAAAAAGTTCACATATAATCTTCAATAATTTCATAAATCGTATTTATAATAGTTACTTTACTTGTGGTCTACCAATCTAACTGCTTTACCTTGTGCTGTAAAGCAAATTAAGGTCACTGCGGTCCAATCTCATCCCAAGACCAGGAACCTTATTGTTGATCTTTAAGAAGATCGCTTCGTCAGGCTGTACTCGAAGGACTAGCTCATTGGTAGCTTTATCTAAATCAGCACCAAAAGTTCTCTTGTATAAGTTTCCAGGAACATGCCTAAACTGCACTCGGATTTCAGCTCTGCATTACACATAGAAATAGCATTATTGCACAAAGTGGTGAACACTTATTTATATATATATATATAAAAAAAAGAGTAATAGACAACGGCGCAACCTTCTTGTATTAAGAGCTTTTCCAGCTTTCATCAGGAAAGGGACTCCATCCCAACGGGCATTGTCAATGAACAATGCAGCAGCTGCAAAAGTGGGAGTGAGACTATTCTTTGGCACCGTTTGATCATCTGTATATCCAGGATAAGATTTGCCCCCTTTGCTGTGACCCTTGTACTGACCGACAACTACGTCTTGAAGTTGAAGAGGTCTCATTGATCTAAGAACTTTCACCTAGATGCAAACGAGAGAACAATATCACACCCACTTCTCCAAAACGTGATTCAGAAAAAACAAACAAATAATTGAATACCTTTTCATTCCTAGTGTCCTCGGCATCTAAGCTAACAGGAGTCTCCATTGCAAATAAGGCTAGAATTTGAAGAAGATGATTTTGCATGATGTCTCGGATTATTCCATAGTTATCAAAGTATCTAAGAGAAGTCAAATCAAGAAAATAAAACCATCTGCTTTGTAACATATCAAGGCAAATTTGAAAACCGAAACTTACCCCCCTCGTCCTTCTGTACCAAAATCTTCAGAGAATATCAGCTGCACATTCCGGATATAGTTCCTTGACCATAGAGGCTCAAAAATGAGATTCGAAAAACGTAGAACTGATAAGTTCTCAACTAGCTCCTTTCCTAAGTAATGGTCAATCCTAAACAGACATTAAAAATTATACTTGATCAACACCTTTTCTAATAAGAACTAAGAAAATTGAGAAAGCCATCAGATGGGATTATACCTGAATATCTGTTCCTCAGTCAGGTATTGCTTTAAGCTTCTAGTTAGTTCACGAGATGAATCTGAATCACGTCCAAATGGCTTTTCAACTATAACCCTTGTCCACCCCTTCTCAGAAGAAGCTCGATGACTAGCACATCTCACCGCATCCACAAAGATGTTCGGTGGTATTGAAAGGTAGAATAGTCTATTTGGTAGCTTACCACCCTACAAAATGAAAATTTGATTCTAGTTCTAAAATCCAAGGCTAAAAGGTTAGAAAAATCTAAGCAAGAAGTGGTATCAGCTATGAGTAAGACTTGCATGTGTACGTTTACTGAAAGGAACATAGCTGTGTTGAATTATTGGTTTGTCCAATATGACAAAACTCCATTACTCCGTACACTATTGAACAAGAAAGCTAAAGCTTGTTATAGTCAGTAACTCCATTACAAGGAAACTTAGGATATCTGAAATTTATGTATTTGTCAATTTCCAAACAAAAAATTTTAAAGTTTTGTTCCAGTCATAAACACAACATAAGCTCTCTTATTTTGTATTGCACACCTCATATATTCATGATGTACCAAGTAATTAAGTATCACATTTTATCCAGTCCACGAAATGTGCAACAAATAGATATTTTTTGTGAGATATAAAAAATTCATTAGTAGCACATTTCCTGAACCGGAGGTAATAGTTAATTTGGGTCCACTACTCCACTACATTTCCATTATTAAAATTCCAACACGTAGCTTGTCAAACTAGAATCAAATGATCACAACTCGAACACTCCATTTCCTGAAAATTGTGTACTTTCACATACATCTCCTTACCAGAAAATTTCAAACTAGTTTTAGCTTTGCTGAATCCTAAACAAGTAGCAAACATAATTTGGCGGCTCTTTGACAGTTTCAATTAGTGTAAGCAGTTAGCTATCTTCACATCAGATGATTTATGTTCTTTTCTTCTTTTTTATCAAGCACATATACACATTTAACATCTTAGCTCAAATCAAAGACAACTTCACAGCTAAACCTTATAAGATAATTAGTACTTTTTTATATACACATCTAACATCTTAGCTCAAATCAAAAACAACTACCTCTTTTTCTGTAAGCTTACTGTCCAATGCTGAGAAGTCATCCTCAGAATTATACAGTCCAGAATGGTAAAAGCATCTTTGCAAAAATTGATCCATTTTATCGGCACAATTTTCCCTGAAATACCTCAGAGTTTCTCAATAAATGCATAATAGACAATCATGATTAACTAAGAAAAGTGATAAACCAACAATCAGTAATGAAGATACCTCTGATCTACTCTACAGGTTAAGGTTTCACTGATCATGTTCCGCAACTCCTCATCATTCATTTTAGTTCGTGAGTAACCAAAAATAGTGAAGTTCTGCATAACATGGTTGCAAGGATGATTACAGACAGTTCTATCTCAAATATACTTAAACACTAATGACAATAGAGTAAATAATAGTTAAAGAAATTAGAAAAAATACCTCAGGCAGAAAGTCCTCGTAATAGAGAGCAAAAAGGGCAGGGAATATCTTCTTCTTAGCAAGATCTCCTGAGGCACCAACTACAATTACGCTTAGTGTAGGCTCATTGACAGATTGCAATGCGGTAATTGGATGATGATCCACAAGTGGATCGATACTTTTTGCAACAATTGAAGTCGTTGAGACATCTGCAAAGTTCACGAGACTAAGCATTCAGAATATAATTAAACAGGAATAGATGATTAATATGATCTTGTATGTCGCCACATCTCTATCATAATAAATTTCTGCATGAAGCTACTTGACTAGAAATCAAATGTTCAATATTGAAGTTACAGTCTAATAGGCCTTATTTACGGAAGTAACAGGTAGCAAATATTCTAAGTAACTGAACTCAAGCTTCCCCATTCTAAATTTTCAATATTGAATAAGAGAAGTAAGATAGGATAAAGAAAGTAGGTTAAAACAAAGGCGAAAAGCTTACCCTCCAGAAGAATCATTGAAAGAGAATTGTTATCTAGTGTTGCTTCTATTATTTTAACGTGTTAGCATGCAAGCTTATCAAAGAGCATAGTTTAAAGACAAAGGGTTTATAGTGGTATGAGAATTTGGGTAAGTATTTCTGACTAAAAATTGGCTGTCTATGAGAGGCAATAGTGTGTGAAAAGGCACAAACACTTACATGCACAAACTGAATACTAAGGACAGGCTTGCCAGCATAGGATTAGCCGATCAGCTAGCTATGGTATATATATGATTTTTTGTAAGGTACAAATGCCCTATGGATCTACATGTATTCTCATCGAGTACACATGGGGAAGTGTTGACCTCAGAGTTCAGCATGTTACTAGGACTTGTACTGAAAATGAAGAGTTCAAAGTGAAAGTTTGTGTTTTAGCCTTTACTCGGACACATACTCCAGATCACCACAGTTCATTGTCAACCATAGTTTTAGCCTCTGATGTTGCTATCTAAGCATATAGTTAGCCTCCATTATTATGAGACACTCGAATGAATGATGAGACTTAATTTTGCCTTTTGGAACTGACAGGTTACATCTCCTTCACAGGATGAACAAAAAATGACTGTCAGTAAGTCACTCTAAAAGAATAGCAGCTAAAAATTGAACCAAATCTGTAGTTCTGTACATTCCTACAATCCTACATTGATGCAAAACATTTGATAACCCTTCTTATTTCTCACCTATACTCCTTTCACTTTCATTAGCTCTCCTACTTCATACGTGCCCTTTGTGCGGTACATAACTACTGAGGTGCTCTTGCATAGTTGCATATACTGGTTGTGTATACAGCTATACAAATCTTGACCACAGATAGACAGAACTAGGCAGGCAGGTGGCTGGGATTCATGCTCAGAAGTCTGCAGTGGCCGGAAGTATTTTCAGCTAGAGTAGGAAACCCTTTACACCAACTGAATGATATGAGCTAAATACTTTTCTTTTAGACACAATGGTTGCTCTAACAATTTCAAGAGGGCCAGAAACATTCTATACTGAAGGAAACGCCTCGTATATCCAGGGTTCGTTGCCAACAGAATTAAATTGAAGTCTACTAGAGATATAAGGTTTTGTCCTTTGAAGCCTTAAAGGTAGTCCTCCGAGTTCCCCCAATCAAAACTTTTCCATTCTACGATGCTTCTCTTCTATGTTCACATTTGCTTGTTTATCTTGTTCTAAGCTGATGACACTTTATTATTGTTATTCTTTGACTAAATGAACAAGCCCCATGGTTTTGTGGTTTTTTCCAAATTTAGCAACTTTGACAAACTCTATAGTTTAACAAAGCAAGCCTTAATACACTATACAGTGCTAAACTCTTGATGTTTAGTGTTCAAATTCAATGTAAAACCAAGCTGCGGCATTCACAACGACTATTTGAAGTGGTCCTCCTTCCTAATTAACTGTTAGTGATTCTTCCCAAATGATGGTTCATAATATTCATACACTCACAAAAGAAAAGGCTGCTAAAAAAGCTCTTCAAGTAGCCAACTCAGATTTTGAAGAATCCATTAAATGGTATTCTCTAAAGTTCATGTATCCTCTTATTCAACTTCTCCGTAGTAAAGAAACCAATGTAATCAGAGAATCACTTATAGCCCCGAAAAAACTAAATTGTTGTTGTGATCCCAATGTTAATCTTATCACACAACACTTGCTTCTTTCTTGGCTATGATGATCAATACATTACTGATGGGTGATTTGTACTCCTAATTGCATTTAGCAAGGTTGGCTTCTTAAACAAATACTCCGGCTAAAATTTGCAATTTAGCACTATCATCTATGATAATTGATAAATATATTGATGCATGCAAGAAAATCAATAGTCTTTGTCCTTGTTTTATCACACCTTAACTTATTACATATTTTCTTCCTCTCTCGATTTCCTTACAATTACCAAACCTTTTCTTTTCTATGAACTTATCAGAATCCTACTTATCTACCACTCGAAAGCAATGGCGTACCTACAATAAGCCCACTTCTTAAGTAACATAATTCTTCACAAGATTGCTTTTAAGCTAAGAATTTCAACATTTTCGCTATATCATCAAATGTTTCATCTCGTATTCTGATCATATTATTTCACAGTTTCAATCAATCAGTGTAAACTTAACCACCATTAATTTGTGCAAAAGGCAAAAGCAGTAAGTCTTGATTATCCACAACTCAACATTGCCATTATGTCTATCCTCTACTACGACAATCAAGATCATATATTATTTAGCATAACATTTCAAATAAATGGAATAATTAAAGACATCTCATAATTTAAGAACAAAGATCAATCATTCATTCATTCAAGATTTTAACCTAATTTAAGGACACATATATATGACCCACCTAGAGTTGATACTCAACTAACTTAACTAACTTAACTAACTAACTAACTAATTAACTAACTAACTAACTAACTAACTAACTAAAACAATGTTGTTCAAAAGTTAAGCAATTCTCTTAAAATTGAGCCAAAAACAACATTATTAACAACAAAAATAGTGAAATGATACAACAATATAACATGATCAATTAAACAGAAAATAATAAAATAAAATAAAAATTACCATGTTGAAGAGAAACATCATTTAAAGGATGCCCATTTGAGAATTCAGACTGCAAACACTTAGTTTGGTGGAATTTTGAAAGAATAATGTGAGACACCCATTTAGGGGATTTAAGTTTTGAAGGAAATATAAATGAAGATGATGGCAAAAAACATGTATCATTATTATTATTATTATTTTTGAGAGAAAACAGAGGATTTTTCACTAATAATATTGAAGTTGATGATGATGAACATGCACTCAAATGCTTAGTCATGCTCATCATCATGCAATTTAGTTATAAGTATAATTAGAAGAAATGTTGCATTAAAAAACAACATAATGTTTTTAGATTTTGATGAATAAATGAGTTATTTTAGATATTTTTGATATTTTTTTTAATTTTTGGGTGATGATATTCTAAGTGATATGAAGAAATCAATATCAATAGTTTAATGTAGGTCCCTGAAATCTTTTATGTGAGGCTATGAATATTTCATGTACCCATCGTCCAATGATCTCATCTTCAGCATGTAGGTAAATTCTTAAATGCACCAATAGCACTTTTCTCTAGGTGCTTTCGGGCGCGTGTAATACACGCGTTGTTTTTTCGTTCATCTTTGATACTAATGTTTATTTTATTACATTAATGTTTATTTTCACTCTTTTATAATAATGTTCATTTTTTTAACACTGATGTTTATTTTCTTATACTTAGTGTTTATTTTGCCATTGATAATGATGTTCAATTTTTTATAAGTGATGTTCATTTTGTTAAAATTGATGTTCATTTTTTATGATGATGTTTATTTAATTATTGATAATGATATCTATTTTTTTAACAGTGATGTTCATTTTGTTATTGTTAGTATTCATTTTAAAGTTCGGTCTTATTAATTGATATTGTTAGTTTAAATTTGTTAATGTAGAAAGTTGATTGTGTTGGAGATGCTGATGATGGCAGTGTTTTGTAAATTATTTTTCTGATGATTTTGTAAATTTTTTGGCTGAGTGGCAGGTGCAATCTCACTTTATTCTGATGCTGAAACCTTTTCGAAAAGCATATTTGTTATACAAATCAAATGCTTCTTCATCACTATTCACTTTTACATTCAACAATTTAGATTTACCAGCTTCATTTACAATCATTTGGATTGAATCATGCAAAAATTGAAAACATTAAAATTAATAAGTTGAATACTAAGTCACTTTACAACAATTAGAAGAACATAACTGAACAACAATTCATTTTCCTGAATGTTCAGAATTTGTTTAAAAAATTTTAGAAATAAGAATACACCAATTACAAGAAGAACAAACTGAACAACAATTCATTTTTTCTGAATGTTCAGAATTTGTTTAAAAAAGTTCAGAAATAAGATTACAACAATTAGAAGAGAAAACTGAACAATCCATTTTTTCTGAATGTTCAGAATTTGTTTTAAAAAGTTCAGAAATAAGATTACACCGATTAGAAGAACAAACTGAACAACAATTCATTTTTTCTGAATGTTCAGAATTTTTATGGAAAAGTTTAGAAATAAGATTACACCAATTAGAAGAGAAAACTGAACAACAATTAATTTTTTCTGAATGTTCAGACTTTTTATGAAAAAGTTCAGAAATATAATTAGAAGATTAGAAGAAAACATATTAATATAGAAATTTAATTTTTGAACACTAATTCATTTTTTCTTAACTTTTATGAATCTTCATCAGTATATATGCAAAATTTTAGAACAATAATTGAAACTATTTGTTCGTTTATTAATGGAAATTATGAAAAATTTGACGAAAATTAGAGCTTACAATTTTCTGTAAAATCTTCATTGATTATTTCTTGTAGATCTTCGTCTGATTTTGTGTTGTTCTGAATTGTATTTTGTTGATTTTCTGTTGAATCTGTCATGATTGAATGTTAGAAATTCTAGGGTTTCAAATTAGAGAGAGAATTGTTTTGATTTTGAAAGAAAGAAGAGACAGAATCAGAGAGAAGGATGAACTAAAAAAAAATTATGCAGCGTATATATAGGAGGTGTTGTTGAAGGAAAATTCTGTGGACAAAATGCGTCGTTTGGTACCAGGAGCACCTGGAGGAAGGTGCTCCGGGTGTATGTAATCCGAATTGGAGCATGTATGGGTTAGGTACTATTTTACTTGTAACACCCCCAAATTCCTCACTTTCTAACTTACCTCAAACCTATAAACACAAGAGGAACTTGAGCATGTTACCGCCACGTCACAACTAATTATGAAAACTAATTGCAACGCTAAGACTAAGGTAAAACAACACACCTTACTAAAACCATTTTATAAAAGTTAAACAACTCACAGCGGAAGTCTTTACAACTAAGTCAAACATTAAATTAACAACTTGGAACCATCACGGCCCTTATTCAAACCACTAGAAAAATCTAAAGTCAAAACAACTACCAAATAATAACCACTCCTCTCGAAGAAAAATCCCTTCACCATGCATATGCTCAACAACCTGCACTTATTCTGCTTAACAAGCAAACAGAACAAGAAAAAACATGGAAATATATATGTGTCAGCAACCACTGCTGAGTATGCACAACATAGTAGAAACATAACAACACGAAGACACACACATAGCACACAAAATACACATAACAAGACTCTCACTCCAAATTAAGACTCATGACCCGTAAGTTCAAAATTCTTCATCTTGATTATAACTTCTTGCTTCGAAAAGGATATAGGAAACGTGAACGGGCTCTTTGGAAAGACGGTCGTCAACCAAGTAGGTAGCGCTCCCCGTACAATCCGAACTCTAACAGAAAGATAGCTAGTCTTTCAAAAACAGTGGTACATGGTCTCCATCCACCCCATGTCCAAACTTAACTCTTTAACTCTTTTGGAATTCCAGAACTAAACAGTGAAGCATCGTCACACTCCACTATGGAAGTACAGCGTTAAGGCAATACATACCTCCCCCGTATGGTAACCTCATTTGGCCTGAATGAGTACTCACGTTCCTTTAAAAATAACTTGCTCATAATTGTTTACTTAACTTTGCTTTACTTGACTTTATTTAACTTTGACTTAATAAGCATTTAACTTTGATTTGTCTTGTAAACATGACTCTTATGGTCAAAACTTGCTCAAAACATGCATAGAAGCATTACAACTCATGAACAAACTTCAAAACACTTAAACATGTCATTTTAGACTCTTAACCCTCATATTAAAGCTTCATATAGCTACTGTCCAGAATTCAAACATAACTTAAAACACAACCGAAAAGTCAAACATTCACCGTCAGACTTCGAAACATACATAAACAACACAGAAACCCTCAAACACTTAACCAACACTTGTTAATGACTCTTTCCTCTTTTAGTAACCTTCCATTAATAGTAATTGACCTTCGAAAACGTTTTTAGAAACTTCTATTCTTAGAAATTTATTTTTTTGAAAAACATTTGTTTTAAAACTAGGCAATAGAAATAGAAATAAATCTGAAAATAATTATTAAAAATTAAATAGGTTCGAAAACACTTTTCCAAAACCTTTTACTGCCTAAAATACAGTCTCAAACCAAATCTCGTGGCTAGATAAGGTCTATGTGAATTTTAGTAGATTTTAAACTAGAAACCCTAAAACTAGCGATAAAACAATTAAAAATCCAAGCTAATTACCTAATAAATTCTCTAGGTCGTGAAACCCATTTTATAATTCCTTTTATTCTCCTATTAACCAGTAACAACCTTTAGAAACCTTAGTTCACGTTTTAAATATTTTTAAAAGATTTATTTTTGAAAACAGTCCAATCTGTCTAAAACCAATCTAAAAATTATTTAAAAATATTGGAAAACCTTTTAATGACGAAACCAACTCTATAAACTCATATTATGCTTCTGGAATACATTAAAAATAATCTCATAGTCAGATTCGACCTTTAGACCTTCTGAAACAATATTTTTCGGTAAAAACCGCAAAACTGAAAACTGACTAATAAAATTATTTGACCATGCTATACTTCATGTTAAAGTACGAGAATTTAACACAACTTCACATACATCACAATAAGTCTAAAATAATTTTTACGAGCATACTTCAACACTTTAACCTCATATAACAAATTTTACACATAAACCAGCAGATTTTCGGTTCAACACTATAAAATTCATGGGGGCTTGCATGATCGTTTTCTTGCTCCAATAATTTAACACGACATACTATAATACTAAACCTAAGTTTTCATGCTATTAGGTCTTTGATATGTCGCACATACCTTGCTCGCTAAATTTCCTTCTTAATTAAAACTGCTCTTCGGAAAATTCTCCTCCTTGCATTAAAATACAAAAATACCATTAGAAATTCGACTAACCTCATATGAACATTATATAACTAATATACAGCCTCTAAAATAATTTTTCGTGCATAAATTTCGATTATTTATAATTTCTATGATTTGTTTTATTAAAAATCCAATTTTTGACATAAACTAATCTATTAAATAAAAATTACCAAACTAATTTTTAAAAATAATTTGAAAACATCAAAACACTTTTTATTTACTGAAAAACATTAGGGAAACACTTTTTCGATTTTTTAAAAAAAATTTGGAAGGAAAAATAATTTTTTTCTCTCTTTTTCTTATTTTCGAAAACCATGGTGAGTGGGCTACTTTGAGGTGGTTTTTGGCCACCTTGGTGGCTGCATGGGTGGCGGATCTTGGTACCTGGTGGTAGAGTGCAGCAAGGGCTGTCACGTGGTGGTGGTTGTGGCGGCAGATGTGAAGTGTGGTAGTTGTGGTGGTGACTCAAAGTTGGTTCCACGAAGAGGAAAACTGCAGTTTTATTTTTTTCTGTTTGTGTACTTTGTTGCGGTTTTTGGGCTGCGGTTTTTCTTTCTTTTTTTTTTTTTTTTTTTTTTTCTTTTTCTGATTTTTGGAAAGGGTTTTAAAGAGTAAAATTTGATGAACCAGAGAGCTATATATAGGGTATATGGCCTTAAGGAATTTCGGCCAAATCAAAGTGAAAAGATAAAGTTTTGATTTTTTTTTTTTTTGGTTAAGATCTAAATTGTGTAGGATAATTTTGGATATGTTTATCTTTTGTAAAATCTGAAATTTATCCTAACTAAAAGATACAAAATATCTAGGTAGTTAAAATAAATAATTTAGAAAATAATTTTGGCCATAAAAATATTTATGGGCCTTGGAAAACCGAAAATACCCCATTTTGGGCCTAATATGGTCCGAAAATAATTAAAATAAAACCCATAATTATTTTTGCTATTTTTGAAAATTAAATTTAAATACTCAAAACCTCCTTTAAAAATAATTACTATTTCTAATAAAACCTTTTGTAAAATAAATTATTTTAAGCCATAAAATATAAATAGACTTTATTTTCCGAAATTCATAAAACTATATATTATAATCGTATAAAAATTGAATATAAAGTCTTAAAAATGCGGGGGATTACATTACTACCTTCGGTTCAGGGAATAGGGAAATTCCAAATTTATCAATATTATAAATTTACCATATTTATAACATTGATAATCACATGTGAGGCCGGGGTCCCGTGCAAGAAATGTAAGGGTTTCATTACTTTTGCTTGTTTATTAGCATCATAATTACTTGATATACTTTTCTAAATATATCAATTTGATAAATTTGAAACCCATCCAGGGAATATAATGTACAATAAAGATGTATTTTCTGTGGAAAAACTCATCAGAAAATGGGGTGTAACCTTTAAATTAGGGTCATTTGGTGAAGTAACACTTTAAAAAAAAACTTTTTGTGAATTAACACCTTTAAATTTTCGTTTATTTGAAATTAAAACCAAAGTCAGCGAAAATAAGTTTGACTCTGTCATTTCCGGTGAATTTAACTCCTTAAAATTGAATAGAAAAACAGTGAATATCAATACAAGTGAAACACAAACTCCAAATATTACTGAAATATGAAGAATCAACCCAATTTTCGTTAATTTTTCCACTAGATTCGGGTGGAAAGGTGTATTTATTAGATAAAAAGCAATTTAAAGGTGTTATTTCACAAAATGTTTTTCTAAAGGTGTTACTTCACAAAATGACATAATTTAATTTAAAATGTGTTTTCTAAAGGTTTTTTGAGAGAGAAAAAGAGAGGAGAGAGGCAGATTATGTAGAATGTAACTTTACAATAAACAAAAGAACTTATTAATTATCTTATACCCTCAAATCATTATTTCTATCTATCTAACATCTTTTATTTCTCCTTTTTGGATTGAAAATATGGCCTAAAAAGTTATTTGTTTATGTTTTACAAGCATTTACAAACTTAGGGTAGTTTTCATTAAATTTTGAATTTTGAGGTGGTTTATTCAAAAGTCTAACTCCTTAGATAGTGTTATACAAATAATCCAAAATAAAAATTGGACTACCTTCGTCCCATTATTTTTGCAATATGGGCCCACTTTTTGTGAGAGCTTTTTAGCTCAAATGTTGCAAAAATAAAGGGACGTAAGGAGTAATTATTTATGCATTGAAATAGTGCATGCAATTATATACTTCATCCGCTTCATATCAATTGCAACACTAACTATTTGCACACTTTTTAAGAAAGCAATTAGAGGATGTAAATAAACAAATTATTCAAAAATAATTTTAACACCGGCAACATATAGCTTCCCTCTTTGTTTGTCTTAAACTTATATTGACTAATTTGTTCGTTTACTTCATCTAGCTAATTGTTTCCTCAAAAAACATGCAAATAGTAAGTATTGCAATTAATATGAAATAGAGGAAGTAGTAAATAATTTTAGTTTCAATCGATATACATATAAGAGTTATTTTGATTCTACAACGTATATTCCCCAACTAAGTTATACGAAAATATTAAAACTAGATAGGTCAGTTTTTAGTTTCAAATTTATGGATTCATATCCAGACTCATTTATATACCCCTAGACCCAGACTCATCCCAAATTTATTAGGTCCCAAACAAGGGGATCCAGACCCTTATAAATGGGATGGATCCGTCAAGGTCTGGGGCAAGTCTTAGAACCATGACCACTCAACCTATTTTTCATCTCTAGGTGGGGATGAAAAATAGGTTGACCAGAAGTCGTGGTATTTGAAAGTATTACTTTTATTTTCTTGTTTAAACTTACAAACCCCCAAGATGGGCCTTGAAACTGACTACGTACTTAATGGCTAGTCCAATACTAATAAACATGTTGAGCCCACTGTTGACTAATGACTATATATACGAACAAGGTGCAGACTGCAAAGTATGAACTGAGTCAACGAGTCATACAACATTGAAGTACATCTAACGTTGACTTTGATTCTACTTATCCAATTGACTTAATTTTTGTGTTCACAAAATCATTCTACATTTGTTTTTTGGACACTATTATGACTATTCTCTCAATTTCATTTTCTATTTCCCATCTCTTTGATTTTAACACCTAATCTAGGATAACAAATAAAATTCTCAAAGGTTCATTGTTTTAGATTATAGACTCTCATATTAGTTTTACTGAAAATCTATTTTTTATATTGGAAAATTTTTGAAGAAAATTAGTTATTATGAGTTAGTTTTTCTTTGTTAATTGATTTGTAAGAAATTAGAAAAAATATACTACCTCCGTAATCGATTACTTGCACCAAATGAATATTTTATGTCTCAGAAATAATACCCCTTTGTTACAAGTAATTGATTACGGAGGTAGTATATAAGAATAACTTAGATGCAAAATAAAGAGAAAAGTAAAGGTGCGTTATCTTCAAAATATTTGAACATAACTAAGGGTGGGGTTAAGTGAATAAAGAGGATTTTTTTCTTTAGGTGGTTGTTTGAGAAACAGATGCCAAAATTTTAATATATCGTATTGATAATGGAGCCCACTTAGTAATATACCTTTTTTTTTGCAATTATTATAGATAATTAAAAAAATGCTTTGTTGATTTTTTTTTTCAAAAATTATTTTTTTTAATTTTTACAACCATGTTTAAAATTATAGTGAAAAAAATATAAACATAATTTGTTTACTATAATATATTTTTCATAAAATAATATAATGTTTTTAAATGTCCCCATAAATTAAATTCACAACAAATAGGTGATATATAATTATGTATTTAACTTTGGTATTAAATTCTCAAACGGCCGCCCATTGCAAATAAAGCAAAATCTCATTTGTCATTGCTTCAAAAAACTTACTTATTGATGTAGATTCTAACAATGAGATTATTCACTATAATTAGTATGTTTTAACATCCATGTTTGAAGAGTTTTGGAAAAAGTAGGTTCAATATTTATTTCCTGTCGCAGCATACAAACAACTAAAACAAGTCTAAAGAGAGAGACCTTACATAAATCAATATTCGTGGACGAGATAAGATACCCTAAATATGCCACTAAAATATCTAATCTACTACTCTATATCAACTTTTTAGATAAATACAAACTAAAGAATATAGCCTAAACCTACCTTTTATAGTGAATCAAATGGGACAATTGATGCCCAATTTATCAATCTAGTCAATTCATTATTTTTAAAGATCCTATATTAAATTGGTTAATTGAATTGATTACAGTGAGGTAAGTATCAACGATATTTGAATTTCAAAGTAATTTTTCACAGTTGATTATATGCTTGTGTTTATATAATAACCCTTCATGAATTTAAGTCCTACTAACTTAATTTTCTGGTAAAATTATCACCGAACATTGCAATTGGGATTACCTACACCCGGAGCACCTTCCTCTAGGTGCTCCGGGTGCTAAACGCAGCGTTTTGACCTTGCCAAAAACTGCAGCAGCAAACTGCTATAAATACGCATTTTGTTGCCTTTTTTTTTTTTTTTTAAATCATCCTTCATCCTCTCTGATTCTCTTTCTTCTTTCTTTCAAAATCAAAACAATTCTCTCTCTAATTTCAAACCCTAGAATTTCAATCATGGCAGATTCAACAGAAAATCAAAGAAATACAAATCAAAACAACACAAAAACAGACGATCTACAAGAAGTAATCAATGAAGATTTTACAGAAATTTGTAAGCTATACTTTTCGTCAAATTTTTCATAATTTCATTTAATAAACGTTCAAAAAGTTTCAACTGCAATTCAGAAATTATTGTTCTGAAATTCTGCATATATGCTGATGAAGATTCATAAATGTTCAGAAAAAATGAATTAATGTTCAGAAATAAAACTTCTATTAATATGTTGTTCTGAACTTTTTCATAAAAATTCTGAACATTAGCAACATTGAATTGTTGTTCAATTTCTTTTGTAATTGATGTAATCATATTTCTGAACTTCTTCATAAAAATTCTGAACATTCACAAAAAATGAATTGTTGTTCTGTTTTCTCTAGTAATTGGTATAATATTATTTATGAACTTTTTCATAAAAATTCTGAACATTCAGAAAAAATGAATTGTTGTTCAGTTATTTTCTTCTAATTGTTGTATAATGAGTTAGTGTTCAGCTTAATAATTTTAATGTTTTCGATTTTTGCAGATGATTCAATCAAAATGATTGTGAATGAATCTGAATTATTGAATGTAAAAGTGAACAATGATGAAGAAGCATTTGATTTGTATAACAAATATGCTTTTCGAAAAGGATTCAGCATCAGAAAAGATAAAGTGAGGTTGCGTGCTGATGGAAGTTGGACAATGAGGAAGTTTGTTTGTTCAAATACTGGCAGAAAGGATGATCAAATTAAGAAAGAAAGGTCTTTTGAAAAAGCAGATACAAGGACAAACTGCAATGCTTTTGTTTAATTCAGCATTGATAAACAAGGGCAATGGACATGTTCAAGGCACAATATGCAACATAACCACCCAATGATACCTATTGAGAAGAGACACTATCTCAGATCTCAAAGAAAAATAACAGATAATCAGCTACAATTTATGAGCACTTTAAAAGCAAGTGGAGTAAAAATTGCAGATGCAATGCGTGTAATGAGGAAAGAAGCAGGAGGATCTCCAATGGTAGGATTCACTGGGAAGGATGCTTACAATAAATTATCCATAGAGAAGAAGAAAGAAATAGGTGGAGCAGACTGCAAAAATTTGATAAAAATGTTAGCACAAAGGTATATCTGAACATTTATGCATATTATTTGAACAATTTTAGCCAAAATTGAACATTAAAAACATGCAGACAATCAAAGGATATTAAAACTATATCTGAACTTTTACACAAACTAGCTGAACATTAAAGATATATCTGAACTTTTATGCATATTATCTGAACTTTTATGCAGGCAATCAAAGGATCCAGAATTCTTCTATGAATTTGAGGTGGATGAAGATGGAACATTAATCAGCATTTTCTGGAGAGATACCAAAATGAAAAGAGACTATGAAGCATTTGGCAATTTGCTAGTATTTGATACAACTTACAGAACCAACAAGTAGAAACTGATATGTGCTCCTTTCGTTGGAATGAATCATCATTGTTCAAATATGATGTTTGGAATGGGATTTGTCTTCAATGAGAGAATTGAATCATTCATTTGGCTATTCGAGTCGTTTCTCAGTGCGAATGGAGGAAGACATCCAACAACAATAATGACTGATCAGTCTGCACCAATGGCTGCTGCAATAAAAATAGTATTTCAATAAAACACAAATCACAGACTATGCACATGGCATATTGCTCAAAATGCAGCAAAACACATTGGTCATTTTAAAAGCTTGGATGGATTCAACAACATATTCAACCTTATTCTGAAGTATTGTGAAACGCCAGCTGAATTCGACCACTATTGGTCAAGGTATGTTTTTAACTTCTAAATTATTCTTTGAAATTTCAGTAGAGATATCTGAACATTAATGGCATATAAATGAACATTATTCTAAATCCAATATTCCAATAATATGAAAACGCTTATTTTGCATTAATGTTCAGATATTTAATATAGATTGTTCATTTTTTCAGAATGCTGATGAAATACAATTGCGCCGATAATGAGTGGCTGCAAAAATTATGGGCAGATAGATTTCAATGGTGTCCTGCTTTTTCAAAAAAGTACTTCTCTGGGGGTATACTTTCATCTCAAAGAAGTGAAACGACAAACAAGTCTGTATCAAAGAGGCTAACCAAGACCATAGGACTCTCTGACTTTTACAATTGCTTTGTTGATGTGGTATCTGAATGGAGAAGTAAGGAAAATGGAGAAGACTTTAACACTATCAAAGGGAATAGAAACTTGGTGTTTGCAAATATCAGTATACTTGAGCATGCTCGAAAGATATACACCGCTGAAATATACAAGTGTTTTGAAGATGAGTTCATTAAAGGAACTGCTTGCAACAATTTATCAATTAATGATAAATCTCAAGTTGTATCTTTCTATGTTTGGAGGCCAAATGTAGATTTTATGAGACAACAAGTTGTATTTGACAAGCACACTCATGAGGTGAATTGCACATGCAATCTATTCAGTGAAATGGGAATACTTTGTTCCCATTCACTACGAATATACCACATGCACAATGTGGAAAGAATTCCAGAACGATACACATTGAAGAGATGGTTGAAGACTGCTATGTCAACTCATTCTCAAGAGGAAGAAAATGGAACAAATAACATTGTCCAAGCTTCAGTTTGGAGAGCACAAACTCTGAGATTTCTTGTCGTCTTGATCACAGCATGCCAACAGATACCAATATGCAGAAAAGAAATAGATAAGACTTTGACGTCACTGAAAGAAAGCATTGAAAGCATGATGGGGAAAATTAACTTTGATCAGAAAATTGAAGAAGAAACAATAGATATATCTAAACTGGCAATCAAGGTAAACTGAACATTACTAAGTAATTTCTGAACTTTTTTATTCAAAATTGTGAACACTAATATAAAGTTTGTTTTATTGCATACAGGATCCACCAATGCCTAAGAAAAACTATGAGAGGAATATTAGACCAAAAGGTGCAGTTGAGAAGGCAAGAAACAGGGCAAAATCTTGGAAGAAAAGACAAGCACTCTTCATAGATTACATAAAAGCAGTAGCACAATATGCATTGAAGGTAATGAACATTATTGTATACAAAATGAACATCTTATCATTTGATATAAACAATTACATATATTTATGTATGCAGGAATTTGATCCAAATTCCTATGGTTATGTACAACCAACAACTCCAAGATCAGGATTAACACATCTTGTAGCAACTAGTCAATCAACTACTGCAACAGCAGCAATCCCAGTTGTACAAAATACACAAGCAAAAGGCAAATCAAAGAAAACCCCAGCATCAAGTTCAACAAACAAGAAACAACAACCACAAAATGCAACCTCGGCATCAAATTCAAGTGACAACTACAGAGAAGAACAAAATGCAACTCCATACACACCATATATTCATACAACAGATCCACAACAAACAACAACACAACCAGATATATCTTATAGTTTATATGAAGAAATTTCTAGAGTTGATCCTTTTTTTAGTACACTTTTGTCATACTTTGATCCAAATTATAGGTAGTTTTTGTAAACAAATAGATACGTTTACATATTTTATAATATTGATTTTTATACAACACCTCTAGTGCATCAAAAATGATTGTACTTGTGAATTTTTTTTTTGTAAATATTATTATTTAGAAGTGGACACTGATACAGAAGACATGAACATATAAGTAAAATTTCTGAACAACTATAGTACACTACTTGTAATTTTTTACTACAAATTGTTCAGAAATGAACAACAACAGTCACAAAATGAACATCATCCATAAAGAAATGAACATCATACTAATTGTAATTTCTGAACATCAATGAATTACCAAACTGAACATCAAGAACTAAAAAATGAACAATAGCATTAAAAGTCATAAACTAAATTAGACAACTATCCATAAGCATACTATACATACTAAATACCATTAAAAGTCATAAACTAAACTACACAACTATACATAAGCAAACTAAAAATACTAAATTTCTAAATTGTTTTCAAACTAACTAATCAAATTGTTTTCAACAAAAGCTAATCAAATTGTTCTACAACTTCCAAATTTCTAATCAACTAAATCTTTCATCTTGCTCTCACTTTGTGAAGAACTTCTGACTTGTACTTGTTGCGCCTATGCAATATAAGTTGGTAGCAGTATCTAACACGTAACTTAACCAACTTTTCTTTCTGAAAAACATTTAAACAATGAAATGAATATAAAGAAACATAAATTGAACATTAATCAATAATAAATGAATATAAAATTACCAAAGCTCTATAGTTTGAGAAGTCACATTCCCAATCACCATCTTCTCCTTTGTAAGTTTCCAAGTGATGCATTAAATAAACACCACAATTCACAACATCTTTAGAATTCCTCCAAGACATCAAGATCAGACTATGTTGAAATCTGGAAATAGACCCAATTTCTGACAAACCCTTAGAATGCAGCAATCTATCAACAGCCAACAGCTGCAAATATTAAAAAATTCAAAAAATTATGAATGAACATTTATATAAAAATTCTGAACATTAATATCCAAAAAATGAATAGTACATTAGAAAATGAAATACTTACCACAGTATCAGGTAAATGACCATATTTTTTGTCAACAGTAACACCAACAGGAAGTTTTCTATTATCAACAATCTTAATAAGCTTCTCATCCAAACTAATCCAAAGCATATAGTAATGCCCAGAATACCAAACAGGAAACACAAACTGATAAAAGCAACAAACACAAAAACAATTTATCATCCAGCAACTTGTATTCACTTCCCAAAAAAAAAAAAAAAAACATTAAACAGAAAAAAATGAACATTACATTTCTGATAACAGCAATATTAGTGACATTGGCAGTTTGAAACTCTTCATTCATTCTGCATAGAGTAATTTCAACCTTCTCTTCTAAAGGAGTCTCCAAATCAATAATTTCCTTTGTACACATCATCAACTACAACAAATATAATGTTATAAGGAGAAAAATTAGAAATGATAAAACTATTGAACATTTACTTTAAAAATCTGAACAACTATAAGAACAAAATTGAATTAACTTACAAAAGGCATTGTGCTGAAGTAAAATGTATTTCTTGGTCTATCATTTTCACTAACAATTCCAAAATTCAGATTCATAGACCAAGAATCTATGATGCAATTCATTACTTCTTTTTCTTCACCCAAAGTAGCCATTTCATTTCTACTAATACTATTCTCACCATCAAAAAATAAAACTTCCCTACAAAAACAAGAAATAAATGATAAGAAATTAAATTCAAAAACTAAAATTCATAAAATATTTAAAATTTACAAAAATAAATAACTCACGTATCTTCTCCAACACCAAAGGCATAATCACTAACAGCAACATTCATAGTATTGAAGTCTTTGAAAAGATCAACATACTTCACCAGGAATGGAGATCCATAAGCTGTAGATGGTACACGAGCTCTTTTGGATCTATATGAATAAATTCAAAATAATATTCAAAATAATAACATAAATGTTCAATCTTAAAACATTAATGTTCAAATAACAACATTAAAGTTCACCAAAAAACTATATGACCAAAAAACATCATTGTTCAAGGTAACTACACCAAAGTTCAATTCAAAAACATAAATGTTCAAAATAAAAATATAAATATTCATTTACATAAGCAATGAATCAATGTTCAGTGAAGAAAAATAAATGTTCAAAATAAAAACATAAATGTTCATTTTACCTAAGAACTGGTAGTTTTTCCCTTGGTTTTTCAATAACAGCTGCCATATCACCAGCAGGTTCTTCTTCAACTTTGTCTTTTCCCTTGGACAAAACATTCAAAACAGACTGAACAAGCTCACTATCAGTCAAACCAAAATCCTCATCCGAACCAACAACATTCTTTTGTTTTTCACTGTCAAAACACCTGACAACATCATCAGTATTCAGAAAAGTAGGTGTTGCCAATTCAAGGTTGGTGTTAATATTGGATTTTGGAGAAGAAGGATCAACAAATTTTACAGAAGTTCCTTTTGGAGAACTAGGTCCTTCATCATCAGAAGACGGGGTAGATTGAGTCACATATCTAAAACCTATGTCAAAAGGATTCTGAGGATCAACATCCTCCTTATCAACTAAAACCTCCTTCTTCCTTTTCTCCTTCCTACCCTTGTTCTCCTCCATTCTCTTCATTTTTGCTAACAGTTCTTTTTCAATAGCATCAATCTCAGCCAAGAAACTAACACTCTCATAAACTTCTTGGCTTTGACTAAGTAAAGAATGTTGCATTTTTCCTTCTTTCACTCTCTCCTCAATGTATTTTGACAACTCCTTAGACAATGAAACATCAGGAAACAATGACTGAGCTTCTTCAAGTAATTGACTAAGAGCTGTAATTTGAGGTCCAATAGTTGTCAACAACTGTAAAAATCTTTTAAGAATAACCTACAAAACAAATGAACATTAATTCAATAAAATTGAACATTGGAAATTACAACTTGAACACAATATTATTTTCTTAAATAAAAGGTATTTTACCTTGAAATTGTTGTCAGATGCAACTTCACCTTCCCCTTTGCCTCCCAAATTCTCGTTTACAACTGGAGCAGGTTTCGAAATAGGGGGAAGAATGAAACCTTTACCAACTCCATTGCTCTTTTCAATCTGAATTCTATCAACTATCATTTGCTTCGTCCAAGCTCTCACTAGAGGAAAAGTTCTAGGATGTTCAATACCTAGTCTCCTCACTCTATCAAAATAACAAATCTACAAATACAATACAAAACTGTGTCATTAATCATGAACATTCATTTTATAAAAATGAACTTCAACAAGAAATAAATGAACATTACTGCAAACTACTTGAACTTTACAAACAAAATAAAACAAAAAAGATATATATCAGAATTGTTATATGAACATTAGTACAAAAATTCTGAACAACAATTTTATATAATTGAGCATTAGGAATACTTACAGTGAGAAAAGAGAGAGGACCATTGAAAGAACTCTTCTTGCTCTTATACTTGACACAAGCATTGATAAGACTTTGATGCACATACTTGCACCAATTCAAGTGGGGGATAACTTCAACAGTCAACATAGAGTACAGAAAGTTGAATTTCACATAAGCATTAGTTGATCCCCCAAACAAGCAATTAACAGCAATAACAACAAAATCAATGATGAACTTGTTGTCAGGCGGATTGTTTTTAGCTTCTACAGAGTAATAATCTATCATAGCACTAAGCAATGGGCTGCCCTTATGGGGAGGTAATCCCCAAAACACACGCCACTCAGCCAAAAAATTAACAAAATCATCAGAATAATTTCTAGCTATCGGCTCAACAATGTCAATTTCTCCTTTGGGAATCCCAAAAACCAATTCAACATCATGAGCACAAATATCAAAGCTCTTGTTACCGGATAAAACAAAAGAACTACAATCTTCATCAAAACAANTACAATCTTCATCAAGACAACCAATTAAATCCTCATTGAAAGCAAGGTCGGAAGTAGGAAAATTAATGGCTAACAAATGATGAAAACCAATACATTCAATCGCCTGCTTCTTGGCTTCAGTCAAATTATCAACAAACTTCCTAAACTTCACAGGACCACCCCTAACTGCAGCCTTATCTTTATCAAAGGCTTCAGTTTCAACAACCTCAGCATCACTATCACCATCAGCATCTCGACCAGAGACAACTTTCTACAGTAACAAATTTAAACAAACAATATCAATTAACATGGCGGAAGTTTAGAATAAAATAAAATAAACAGTAATAATAAAAAAATGAACATCAATGTCTAAATAAAAAAGGTGCAAATGAGCAGTAACAATAATAAAATGATCAACACTTTTAACAAAATGAACATTAGTATTAAAAAAATGAACATCATTATCAATGCCAAAATGAATACTAAGTATTATAAAATGAACTTCAGTGTTAAAAGAATGAACATCAGTATAAAACATAATGAACACTAATAGTAAGAAAATGAAAATCACTTTCAATAAAAATGAAATCATTATAAATAAGTAAACTGAACAATAACAATAAGAAAATGAACATTACAACTATAAAAATGAACATTATTAACAATAATCAAATAATTACCATTTTTCCTTTCCCTTTATCTTTAGCAGAAGCTTTCTTCTTTCTTTCTAGATCAACATCATCCACTTTTTTTGTTGAATCAACCTTCTTAACAGGTTTCTTCTTCGAAACTACCAATTTTTTAGTTTCATCAGACTTCACTGATTTTTTCTCCTTTGGTTTAGGAAGAGATTTTGGTTTAGCATTTTTTACAAGAGGCCTTTATCTCTTTTCCAATTGATCAAGTTTAACTTCACGCTTAACCTTCTTCTTTAATGCACCCTTACTTGCAACATGCTTCCTCTTCTTTCCAACAACAGCAGATGAAGCACCCACATCTCCTTCAGCTTCTACTTGTGATTCAGTATTTGTTCCCTCAAAAGGAACTACATTAGCAACTGATCTACCTTCAACATCAAATTTGGATTTCCTAACATATTATAAAAATAAAAACAAATAAATAAAAAGAAACATCAAATGTGTAGCACTTAAACAAATACATAATAACAAAACAAAGATACCTGAAAGAAGGTTGATTTTTCTCTGAATCTCTATTTAATTTAAATTTGACAACCAATTTTTTCTTTTCAGGTCTGAAATGTATATAAATACTTTTCAGATCTGAAATACAAACATATAAAACAATGCAACACATATATACACATTCAAAAGTAACTGAACATTATTTACAAAGATATGAACATTAAGAAATTATCAAACTAAAATGCAATTGAACATTAGCTTAACAAAAATGAACATTTTTGCAAATGAAAATCAACACCACACAACCAAAATGCAACACATATATAAACATTCAAAAGTAACTGAACATTATTTACAAAGATATGAACATTCTAACATAAAAAATGAGTATTAACATAAAAAAACAGAACATTAAGAAATTATCAAACTAAAATGTAGTTGAACACTAGCTTCACAAAAATGAACATTTTTGCAAATACACGAACATTAACTACAAACATATCAACACCAAAATCAGTATATGAACATCAACTAGATTTATATGAATATCAACTACAAATATATGAACAACACAATTTTGAACAATAATATTAAAAAAACAAAAACAGAACCAAACCAAAAGAAAAATCAAACAATATAATTCAAAATCATAACCAAAAACTACAAAAATTAAAATGCAACAACTTAGGGTTTATAAAAACAAAAAAAGCCTAAAAAATTCAATTACAAAGACTTAAAATTCACATACTGTTTATCTTCCTCATCCTCCACATCCTTCATTGCATCAAGTTTTCTTAAAACTTCTTGAACTTTAGACGATGGCGATTGTGATTCATCATCCTTATGCTTAAACTTAATAACTAACTCTCTTAAAGTAAGAGAATCAGAATTTCTACAAAAGCAAACAAAATTACACAAATTAAAACTAAATTAAAACAATGTAAGCATAAAAAACGAAAATTATAAACAGTGAAAGCCACGAAAATTACCCTGAAGAACCATTTCCTCCTTCAATTGGCTTATCCATGAGACATTACTTGCAGAAACTTAAAATGTGATTCCACAAGAAGATAAAAAGAATCGAAAATGATTGAAAATAGTTTTTTTGGACTTAATATAGAGAAAAAGGCAAAAAGGAAGTTGAAAGAACCAAAAAAAAACTGACAAAAGGAATAAGGAAGTTGAAATTCAATTTTTGAAAAACAAAACGAAAAAAAAACTGCTGCGCGTGTGGTACACGCGCCCGGGAGCACCTAGAGGAAGGTGCTCCGGGTGCACCTAAGAATTTGCGCGAACCTTGTTGATATAGGGGTAACAAATTAATTAAACACCTAGAATATAGCCTATGTACAAATAAAATACATTCTAAATACTACCTCCGTTTCCAATTAGTTGCAACAATCGAATATTTTATATCTCACAAATAATACACAATTGTTGCGACTAATAGGAAACAGAGGTAGTGATTAATCGGTAATGTAACTTTACTACTAGTATGTATTATTATTATTGATCGAAATGCCCTAGTGGCTAGTGTAAAGGCCATAATACATGCTATGTTAGTTACCCATTTACCCACATAAAAACCCAAGAGACCAACCCATGTCTAAAGTCCGAACAATTTAACAAGAGTAGATGAACCCTTAGCAACTGCTCCGATCCATCTCCTAATTCTTACACTCATTGTTTAATTAAATTGACGGGTTAATTAGCCAATATCTCATTCATGTCATATAATTAATATAATTAAAATAGAAGAACATTATATGATTATAGATTTACGTGTCACATTTAAATTTTATAATCATAAAATAGTAAAATACCCTAGCCAATAATTATGATTTCTTACAACTCTAGACTTACTTACATGGATACCACCTAGCCTTATCATAATCACATGATAAACTAGATTTACATTCATAAGTTAAGGCTTTATGCTACCAAGGAAACAATATCAAATTTTATTAACTTAGACACAAGTTCAATTACTCCGTATTATATTTACAGAAAATGATTAATTTTAAAACTTCTAATTTCCAAAGGTAATATAATTTATTTTCTTTTATTTGATATCATGAAATTAAAAAAAACAAATGTGAACGACTTATGGAGGATGAGATGAAATCTGAAATTAAAATTTTTAACGCAAAACTTATTATAAATTCCTTTAGAAACAAAAATAAAACAAAATAAGACAAAATGATCAACAAACCATTAATCTAATTATGTTTTATGTCCAGCCAAATGAAACCCTTCGCGGAACGTTGTTAGTACAAAAAACTACACCTACACAAGCAACTACACTAAAGCTAAAGGAATATAACTTCTCTTGTGACAAAAATGACTCACTAATTAGAATTAAAACAACAATCAAAATATCATTGTTGTCTAATTGTCTTCAATAAGCAACAACATGAATAACAAAAGAAAAACAATATTAGTATTTCATGATTGAAGAAGTATGCCACGAGGCAAAAGGTAGGTAATGAAATGGTTGATAAAAAATTGATACTCTAAAATATTTTTGTCTCAACAAAATATAAATTAACCCTTTTTTTTTTTTTTTAACAAAACAGCTGACTTGGTGGGTCCATGGTCTCCTTAGAATTTTCGACCTTTTTTCTTCATGCTTAATAAATTCCATACAAAATCTGCCAAAATAATCAATTTTCTGTTAACCCCACTTTCATTTTTCCATTATTATTTTAACTTATTCATATGACTATATAAACCCCATTAATCAACATCCTAAACACATCATTCAAACTTCCATTTTTTTTTTATCTTCCTTCATAATTTCTCTTATACCAAAATCTTCATATTATTTTTATATTAATACTTTGGTATAAGAATTTTCATACAATAATTATATCAAATGGAGCAACTAATTCAATTCAATATGTTTAAGTCAATGAAAAAAGTTCAATCAGCTTATTTTTTCTCCATTATATTATTTTCATCTTCATTAGTCTTACTAATGTTACACTCAATGAAATCTTTCAGTATTTTATCACTTTTTTCCGTGATGAAATTCAACGTTGACAGAAATCATGTTTTCCTTATTTGCAATGGCATTCTTGTAATTCTTGTAAAAAGCTCATCATCATCATCATCATCATCATCTTCGTCTTCGTCTTCGTCGTCTTCAGACGGCAGTTCATCATCTGATTACAGTAGTATTAACAGTAATGCAGTTCAAAATAATGATCAGTTTCAATTATCAAAGCCAATTGTTGTAAGTGAGCAGAAAAATACAGAGGAAATGATTTCTGCAGTAACTTCAGAACAGAAGTTTCAGGTTACTGCTGAGGTAAAAACTGAGAAATTTTCGAGTGTCGAAGATAATGATAAACTTGTTCATGTTTATGAGAAGTTGGTTGGATCAGAATGCCAAGTTCAGGTTAATGATCACGGCGACGAGGAAGAGGAAGAGGAAGAGGATCATGAGGGTGCAGAAGAGTTGAACAAAAGATGTGAGGATTTTATCAGAAAAATGAAACAGGGGATTATATTTGAGACAAGAAAAGACATGGGATTGATTAATTAACTAGGTTTTGTTTTGATTAAAGTAATTAAAACATATTGATTTTCTGCTAACTTTTGTAGTGATTGATAATTGTAATCTCTAAATTTTTGGTTGTTTTTTACTGTATAGTGCAACCGAGTAATATAAGAGATTGATATCCATCAAATTTTGACTACCTTCTCTTTTATCCGCTTGTCTCTATATCGTTCGATCATTTCAATTTTTTACCATGTGAAAAGTTACACAATGTGAGTTGAAAAAAGAAAAAAAAAAGGATTTTACATGACTATATGTTCTATACTTGTATTGTATTTGTCGATATTTGTTTGGGTATTTAGTGAGCTATAAAGACAGTGGTAAAAATCGATTTTAAGATCACTTAAAATTAGATGAGAAGTTCTTATCAACTGAGTTATTAGATCCATCACATTTACTCTTCTATGTTTGTCGATATGATTGATCAAATACTTGACTAAATAGAAAATATAACAAGCAAATTTGATTATGAAAATATTTAACCATTTACTAATGCGTGGTTTTCAAAATAATTTTTTGATGTAAGAACTATATATGGATATTGGTACATTCAAGTTTCAAGGTTATCAACCTTGGAGGATTCAATTGACCAGTAATGGTTGAGCATGTAGGTAAATAAGATGTACTAGACTCACTAAACTCAAGCAGATGAAATTTTATTTAAATTTTTGACAAAGGAATTGTTGTTCTGTTTTTTGTAAGTCGTAACCTTGTGATTTTATCTGTGGTAAAAGAGAAAATTTCGCAATGATTATCGTTAGGAAAAATTTAAATAAATAAATTATTCGATCATTAAACTATTTATCCGAATACAACAACATTTAAAAAATCTGGCAATAATCTAACCTTTTATCGTTATTTTTTCTGTTGTACCTTGGTCGTAAACAATTTTTGTTTTTGAAATTCAGTGATAGTCATTATTAATTAAACTTGCATTAATGCATTATATCTTGTGCGCAGATCGAGTGAAGTCGTGTGTGAACAATGAATTTAGTCAAGTATTAAAACATATGAGTACTTTTCAAAAGAAAGGACGAAGAAGACTTCAACCAATGGCTCTAAACGAAGTCAATAATGCAAACAACTACTACTCTCAGCAAGTAGGGAGACTATATCTTTTGTGTTTACTTTCATGTTGTCTTGGTTTCTTGGATCTATACTAGAAGAAAAAATTAAATTAAAGTAGCTCTAATACTTATGATGGACCTCATATTGTTTGATCGTAGGGCCTTAGGATTTATTCTCTTCTAATCTTCAATTAATTTGATCTCGCCTAATTAATTAAAAAGCTGATAGTTTTGTCAAATTAAAGTCATGGAATAGTCTTAATTATTTAATGTATAGTGCAATGCACGTATTGAATTTGAACTTGAACTTGTAATCCATATAACATTAAGATACATCTCAATTAATTTGAGACAGAAAATCAATAAATCAATGATCGATATAAACATGTACGATATATATTTTTACAAATTTTGATTTCAATTTTATTCCACTAAATTTTGCATTGTTTCTTTATTACATCACTAATTTTTTTTTTTTTCACATATGTAAGATGACAAATTGATGCACAAACCAACAAGTATATCAAAGAACCGAAATTCGAAATACAAAGTGACTATTTAATAATCTATAGTTCATAATAAGTGTAACCAAGTTAAGATACGATATACACTCTATCCGTGGTTGAATTCCGATGAGATTAGTTGGTAATAAGTTCAAACACACTCTAGAAGATGGATTGACAATGGATAAGTATGCCATCCAGACAATAAGCAGCTTGAATTGCAAAGTGAAAAGAACATATAGATTATCTAATTAGAAAAGAGAAACAAAAAAGTGCATCTTTTGGTTGTATTCTTTTTCATTCTTTAATTTCTTTTACTCTACTTTTTTCAAAATTTCAACGCAATAGTAATTTGTTATCCAATATATATAGACAATTAGTTGGTCCACAAAATAGCACATGACATAAGAAAAGAAATGGATACATGAAAAATAATTCTTTTATTACTATTTCATTCCACTTAGAGATGGGCATGGCCGAGCCAATGTATAAGTGCCAACTCAGCACGACACGAGCTCACTATCAGCACGTACAATATGATACAAGAGGCATGTTGATGTGGTATGGCCGGGCTATGCATGAATAATATTTTTAAAAGTTGACACGATTTTGGAGCAAACATAATGATTTAGGGTTTGTTTACTTTATTTGAAAATAGTTGAACTGAACTGAACTGAGCTGAAATATTTTATGAATGATTAATGAATATCAAAATAAAAGAAGAGTTAAACTGAACTGAACTGAACTGAACGGAGTTTAAGTTGAAGTAAACAGGCCCTTAGTCTGTCCATTTTTACAAAATAATCATAATATATAGAAATTTAAATAAGACAACACCAATGCGTGGCACAAAACATGGGTCGGGTCATGCACGAGCCTTATATTTTGAAACTCGATAAGAGCTTGAAGCTGCACGAAGTATTCTTGACCCACTCTTGCCATCTCTATTTAATTTCATTCATTTTATTTTCATCCTATTGTAATTTCTTGAAATGAAAGTTACACAAATCCACTACTTCAAAAAGCAATAGTAATAACGAGGTAGCAAAATCTTTACAGCGTGCAAAAACCGCATCATATCATCTCATATTCTCATCCCCCCATTTTCTCCCCCAACTCATATAGCCAAGGGGGGCTAAAAGAACCCACAAACTAATTACATTTTTGAAGTTGGACATAATTATATTGCATTTTGCATGTGTTCTTCATCACTACTACTCATATATGCATGCTTAGCTTGTCTAAGTAACGCATTCCTCTAAACAGTTGTTCTCATGCCTTCTTAGTAGGCATCTTTCTTCTATGGTTGTTTTCAGCAAAAAGATATATATATACCCTAACTAGCAATAATAGCTACACGTACGTGCGTTTATGCTATACTAGTGGGCATATAACGCCAAGTTATGTAGTTATGACTTATGCAGTGCTACGTACAATAATAATTTCTCCACTTTACAACAATCGCAACATTAATAAACAAAATTGGAGAACTATTTTGTCAAAATATATTGCGATTGTTATGTGGAGCAGAGAAAGCGTAAGAATAAGAAATGCTAAAATAATTTTGTAACGTGATAATTAAAAAGAAGAATTCTAAGACAATTTGTGATATTTTCAAGATATTCAAATACTTATAGCTAGTGGAGTTTCAGCTTGGTGGTATTAGATAATGACATTGCATGTATGTGCTAATTATAATGCAACATCATCAAAATGACATTACATATAGCCATATAGGGCAGGTGCTAATAATCATGCAAACTTACTTATCTCAAGCTCCTACTTGTAGAGTTGTAGTAGTGTATGGTAGTGACCTTTTTGTGTTTATTATGATAGAAGGAATATTTACAAGTCGACAATCGGACCAAATCTAGCTAACTTAGTTAAGTTCTTCGAATTCAAAAGCAAAATCAGTTATGCATCCATTAGATAATAGGTGTGGTCAGAGTAGACCTAGCTCATAGAGTGAGAGATAGCTCAATCATAGCTAATTTGGTAAGTGATCTTCTTCCAATTATAAGAAGGAATGAGATCGATTTTCATCACCTGTTCTTCACACAAAAAAGAGCAGATCTAGCTCAAATCAAGTACTTACATGACAAGTTGACGACTAACATAATTATTTCTTGCAATTAACTACCTTTTTGTGCCCTGTTTTTGTGCTAAGATCCGACAACATTATGTCTCGGTAATGATTTTGACACTTTTTGATTTAATTTCCATACTCTCTTATAAGATTTTTCCTTGTGGATTTATAAAGAGCACGGAAATAATAATATAATAGGAGTGCGATTACTTCATATATATATATATATATATATATATATATATATATTATAGTATTGAGTTTTCTTTAATGGTTTGGACCACAATTTATCTATCTAGTGAGATAGTGCCCCCGTTGTCAACCATAGGCACTTGTGTACTAACTACATCTCAAACATTGAAACTAAGCTTAAAGATTCAATCTATCTTTTTCTTTTTGGTTAAAAATAAATTATAATTAGATCTTTTACGGAAATTAATTAGCATACACAAAATTAAATGGAATGTAGTACAAAACATGAATCATTTGCACGTTAAATCAAGTTTCCTAGTACATAAACAATATCAAGTGGTTACTACTCTCACGAAGGAAGACACATACGAACACAAACACCCCATAAGATTAAAGATTCACCATTAAAATTTAATTTGTTCTTCAACAGTTTAATTTTATATATATATATATATATATAAAAGTCAAAATAATACTTTGATAGTATGGTCTCCCTACATTGTGAACAAACTAACAAAACACAAGGAATCTTTCAGTAATTATGTCCCAAAAACTTAATTTTAATTTAATTAAACAAGATTATGTTCTTAAATGAAGTTTCTTATAGACAAACTTATTAATTATATGATCTAAATATCTTTTTGTTTAATATAATGGTCGGACCTTCATTAATTAGGCATTCGTGTGATGAAACTTGATTTGGTTGCAAATGCTTTGTACGGTGTAACTAAAATTATACGGAGTAATAAATTAATAATACAATAGTATACTACTTTTATGTTACTTTTTTTGCGGTTTGACAACACATTGGTACTATAATGAACGTGGAGTAGATTTATCTAATTATCTTAATAATAAATTAAAAATGCTGTTATTTCATTTCTTTATTGAAATCATGGTATGCACATTGTTAATTTAGTACTTCGTAAAATATCAAGATACACTGTAAAAGACAGTCATATGAATGAGATTCTCGAAAAAAAAAAAAGTCTTACTCCAGTGAGCTAATTTAATTAATTACAAAGCATTTGTATCGATTGAATTTGAATTTAGTGGCATGATAAATGAATTGAATTACTCTTTAATTTTAGTTTTTAAGTGGGGAAATAATTGATTTATTCTAAAAAACAAAATCATTAAAAACTACATTTATGATTGAGTAAAATAAAGTTACTCGTATGATTGGATAAGAATCATCGTATCAACAGATATAACCATTTACTACCTGGAAAACAACTCATCATCAAAGGTTTCGCTATCCGAAAATGGATAGCAAAACCTAGATTACATGATTAATTTAATCAAATTATCATCTCTAATAAGATTCTTTGTTAGTTTATATGAGGTGATACGTACAGTATTCAGTAGACTCAGTACTAACTTTTTCGTCCTTTAAGTTGCAAGGGGAAGTACTGACTATATATCTACTGAGAAATACCTGGACATTCAGCAATATATGAGGAACTGGTGTCAGTTTCATATACATAACAAATTTGATGTCCAAAAACCAAACATTACACCATTGAGGCAAACAACACCCAAAAGATTTGAAGCATGTGTAGTTGTCATGTCCCTTGTTATAATTATAATATAAATGTTGACCCAAAATAAAAGGAACAAAAATGATATGGAATCTATTATTCAAATCTAAGTTGATGTAAATGTACTCAATCTATGTGTTCAACCTTTGTACTATGTGTATAACTTGACACCAATGAGGTTTAATAGTGTGTTTTTTTCGGTTTAAAATATTGAAGAGGGTTAAAATATATGATTATCTGTGTGTTCGAACTTATCCGATATGCTTAGGATATATGTAAGTGCGTTATGTTGGACGGTTGGACCTGATCAAGACATCAAGTGATTAATCAATCTTATCGAAATCAAATAGGTCTAGAACTTAATATTTATTTTTTGAATAAAGGTGAAGGTATTTTGCTATATTTATTCAGTCATATATTGCTTAAAACTTTTATACTACGTATTTTTTTTGTAACAAAGAGTGAGACGATGGTGTTTAGAAAGTCAAGAAAATTTTAACAAACCATGAATGAATCGGTTGATAGAAACCTACGAAATTAGTAAGAAATCAACAATTACCTTCAAATCATTTGACAAGCAGAAACTTTTAACCCATATTGCCGCAAGGATCACGGTAGCCAATTACACGACTAACAAAAACTTGGACAATCTTTTCCCAGGAAGACTAGTATAGATGCAGCAGAAATGCAGAGCTTCATAAAAGCAATTTGCTAGCTGCACCAATTGTGTATAATATTTGCAGTAAACTTAAGTTTCTGGAACGAATTTGAGATGAAGAATACAGGATAAAGAGAACTTTAAGTCAAGAAGTGGTTGTATTCATTACTTATCGATCAGAAAGACAGTCACAAAACCTGCATTGCACCGAATCAGCAAAAATTTACAGTATACTCGGGCAGGAGTTCATACAAACTACGGAGTAGTACCTAAATACGTTCAGACTATGAACTAGCTTACACAGTCAAAATACACCGATGCTTGTAATCTTACTAATGTCTTGTAATTTTGTAAACTGTATCATGTTATCTACACAGTGCATTGGCAGATGGTTAATGCTACAATTAGCCATGCTTTAGACATCAGCAAATTCAAAACTTCCTAAAATTGCATGTTTATATATCCGGAGCAGCTACATCAACAGGCATATCTTTAACATGATCAAGGAGTGTTGTAAGTTCCTTACGAGCATAGTTAAACCTCTCCTTGGAGATTGATGATTCTGTCACTAAAGTTTCACAAAGAGAATTCAAGGCATGAGAATACTCTTCTTTGACTGCTTGAGTACTTTTCTGATTCAAAGGTACAAGTGAACTTTCCAATCTCCATCTGAATGGAAAATACTTGTCTGGAAGCTGGAAATAATTCTTCATACTAAATAGTCGAAGAGCATGCCTGCACAAGATTCCTGAACGTTCAAAACCCTTACATGAGCAATGGATTTGCTCATCTTCTGGAATCCATATTAGAAGGCATTCTCTTTCGACTTTCTTATAATGACGCACAACATAAGATCCTTTGGCCGTTTCAATGACTGCATACCGCACAGATAGTACAAGTTCATGTTGGAACACACTAAAGGCATGTGGTGTGAGAATGGTTTGCGCATATTCTTCAACAGACATGCAAGTTTTGAGATGAATATAGTGTATATTCTCCTTGGCTCCAAAATTCAAATTTGCAGCAAGACCGACCTGCAAGACTAAATCGCTGAAGTTTACATATAATAGCAAGAAAACTAGAGGATAGTCTACACCATAACAAGGATACCTGCTCAAAGAAGACTTGCAAGCATGTTTGCTCATTCAAGACACTTTTCAGGAATGTCTCCAAGGATCTCATGTATTCAGCTGTTGTGATTCGAGCAACAAACCAATCTCTAATATGTGCGAAAGCCCAGGATGTTCGACTTGAAGATAGAAGAGAGATGTGTTTATCTGACCCAAGTCCAAACCTGGCAATCAAATGGTTCCAATGATGCTCAAAACCCTCTGTACTGTCCACATAGCTCACCATTTCGAAATCAGATTTAAATTCTGAATATTTGAGTCCAAGAGACAACGAGAACCAACTGCTTAATTTGGACATAATGTATGATAAAGATATAACATGATTAGTATGAGGCAATTCGCTTGCTATGGAGTCTCTTAACCCAGGATCTAGATCAGTCACTATTGTCTGAGGGTGTCTTCCTTGCATAAATCTGACAAACGTCTATTAAAAGGAAAACACTTTTAATGAAGAAAAAGTCTAAGAAAAAAATGTAAAAGGAAGAGATCCTGAGATTCACCTGCAAGGCCCATACAAATGCATGGGAAGTTTCTTCTTGAAGGAGAGCACAAGCAAAGAAAATCGGCTTTCCGTGATTGTCTATACCAGAGAATATTCCAAGAAGCATCCCATAAGCGATGGATTGGTAGGTCATGTCGAATTGAACAACATCACCAAACATGTTAAAGGCGCGAATAGAGTCACCATAAGACCAAGCTATGTTTTCAACTTTGCCATTTGCATCTGCTACATAATCAAAGACAAATTCACCATCTCTTTCTGCCATGACCTTGCAAGCCTCAAGCAGCTCCATCACATCACTTACCCTTTTCTCAGAGAGGAGGGCATCATTTTCTTGAACAGTTTTCTTGCTTGTACGGACAAAATTTCTTATGTCTTTCTCTATGAAAGGTAAATGCCCCGTTTGAACACCCTTTTCCAATTCCAAGATCTTAATAATTCTATTGACAGGAAACCCAGCTTTGGAAAGTAAAAGAATCCGGTCTTGATCAGCTTCTTGTATCTTCCGGTATGCAGGAAGCAGACGCACTTGATCATCCTCTAGCAATTCATGGTTATGTACATTACTGAATTGGGAAACATACCACTGAGTAACACCATTCACAATTTCTTTAGTCAGGTATAATTTTGCATCACATCCACAACGTACTGATTTACGGTCTCTGGGATGCTCTACATTAACCTTTTTCCTCGGTTGATTGAATCCGGAACGATAACAAACAAAATCCCTTCTGTAAACCCCTAAATTATGGCTCTCAGTAGATCGTGCTTTCCTAATTGAGAAGCCGTTCTTACGAGCAAAGTTACTGTAGTACTGGAATGCTTCATCATCACTTCTAAAAATCTGCCCCACATAAGGTGTAAATAGGATTTCTGAGGAAGATGATGACGAGGTCCCATCTTTTGAAGGTTGACAAGCTTGACCCTGTTCTTCCTCTTCATATTTGATGAAACACTTCCAATCTCCACAAGGGCATTGCTCCCGTTGAATCCAAATATTATTTATCGGTTTCATGGTCAATATATGCAAACCTGAGTTCCCACCAGCATCATAACTCTACTCACAATTTATTACCTGGTGCCAGATATCCAGAATGCGTACTATCCCATGATCATTTTTTGTTGTCTCTGCATGTTGATAAGAAAAGAAGCTGACTTCAGCATTGGTGTAAAGAACATGGTTATTTTAAGACTTGTAACTTCAGATAGACAGCATTCTCATACACCACGATAATATCAACCACAATTCAAACCAGTTTCCTTTTTCCTGTTCAATGGAGCATTCAAAGAAGACTTATACTTCTTATTCACAACATTTTCTTAGGATTATGAGAAATACTTCCAAATAACACAGACGTCAAAACATCTAAAAGGACCAAAAGTTGTCTGAAAATTTCAGTGAAAAACCGTGATGCTAATCTAACTAAAGTCAAGTCTAAAACGTATGATTAAACCAAAATCATAGAAGCACAAAAAACACCATAGAGCAGCAGTAAAAAGAAAGCTATCCCACAAAGACTCCTGCTGAGTAGAGTTGCTTAGAAATTCCCGGTCACTTCCTTCGGTTCACATTACCAAAGGATGGCCAAGCCAGCTGACTTCCATAATAAATTTCTATACCGTATGACTAAAAAAAACGTAACAGAGTAAAAGCTGAAATACTCAAGAAAGTATACATAAGCAAATCATTCTAATCTCTGAAACTGCACTACAGCAATTAACTTCATATATGTAAAAGAGGATTAATTCACAATGCAAGACAACTGACTTCTAAGTTTCAATATACAAAAACAAAGGATACTTTTGAGGATAAGCACATAGATAGAATCATAGAAATCCAACCTTAAGGTTATTGTCATAATTCAGCCTATACAAGCATGCAATCCACATAAACATCATAATTTTTCAGATTAGAAGACTTTCAGAACCTAACACTTTATCTGGATAGAAGGAAATGAGAAAAAAAAAAAAAGGGAAAGGAAAGGAAGGGAGAAGAAGGGGGACGATTTCTCTTGTTATAGAAAAGGTTGGGGAAGGGGAGGGATTCATTTTCTCAAAATATTTAAGAAACACCATCTCTCCATATTTTGAGGAAAAATGGAGCTCTACCGTCTCCCTTCGTTTCTTTTCCCTCCTACTTTGCTATCCAAACAACATGTTAAACTTCAATCAAAAGCTGCCCAAAAAGGAAGGATTATTCAAAGACACAAAAATGTTTAAAGTACACGTATACCAGTATACCACAACTTTTGACCTCAAACACACTGCCTAACATGAGTATACACTAGGACCTATACCCTCCGATAAAAAGTTCAAATTTTGAGCATGAAATGAAAAGAACACAGAGGGAGAGAAAGGAAATAAAAAATGGCTAGTAACTTGGCTAATGCTCCACACATCACACAATTTAATCCAGAATATCAACTTCAAAAATTGAACAAGAGTAAGTCAACTAAAATATTCAAGAAGAGTTTATAAGAGGAAGCATGTGTGCCAGCAAAGGTAAAATTCTATGCATTCATTTGAACTATAAAATTGCGTTCAATGAAAAATTTAATATAATTCAAAACATTTACCCAACATAATCCCGAGACCCAACTCCCACCTACTTAAGCCCAATAGACTAGAATAGTTCTCTACCATCCTCCCCAACTCAAAGAAAATTTCTACAACCATCTCAACACTCATCAAGCAATCTTAAAAAGACTAGTGATATATAGTAGGCTATTTAGCAAAATGAATTATGCAAAGTAGCAATGTTTTCAAATGATTAGTGGTAGCAATATTATGTCACAATTAAGAATGAGGTAAGCATGGTGACAAACGCCGAATCCTTATACAGTTTCTTACTCAACCTTGGGAGTTGGAACTATCTATTACTCCAAACTTAACTTTTGAATTACAAAACCATAACTTATGGTAAAACTTAACCAATCACGTTAAAAGTTATAATCAAATGATTGTACAAATGCCAAATCTAGTCTAGACTAGGTCGCAACATAACTACATCTCGGAATCCTCCTTGACAGATAGCTCAAACCCAACATAACCACCGAATTCATACACTTAACTGAGACCGAAATTCAAAACACTAATTTTTTCTATTCGTCCTTCACACAACATAAAAACCCAATTGAATAAAACTCGATCTACAAAACCTGTACATACTCAAAATTATCTACATACTCAAATAGCTCATCCTCAAAATGCACTTTAGGCAATAACCCTTCAAATCATAGTCTTTATATTATCATCTGAGTATCATTTTGCTTTGTGACAATCTTCTGAATTAGTGAATTACCTTTAAAGAAAATTTACTCAAATTATGTTTATATTTGTTAAACCTGAAAATACAATTCACTCATTTCAATTCTCTTTCGCGTAATCGAGTTATAATGGAATTTGGTGATACTTACCAAAGATTATTATGCACCATTACTCAATCAACAGATACTTTTTTTTTATTCAAAGTTCCAATTTTTTTTTTTTTAGCAGAATCTTAGGTTTAATTATTCAAATTGAAAATTACAAATCAAGTAGCTAATGAAATCTATTGGAAAGCAATCAATTCACAAAATTAAAAACCTACTTAAAAAATGATAATACCCTAATTTAAAATTGAGCAATATTAACAATGAATATATAAATGGGTTTAATGAACTACTATTAAGAATTAAGTAAATTACAACAGCAAATCAAAATCAAACGAGTTCATAATTGTACAATGTGTAAAATCAATATTATAATAATAATAATAATAATTAACACCAAATATTTAACGGAAAATAACTACTTTATAAAAAATGAAAATTGAGAGAATTAATTAATTAAGTACCTGATTCAAAGTAGCAGAAAATGCAAATAAATGGCGCAACGGTACTCCAAAGTTCGATTGAACAGAAAAATCACCCTTTAACACCATTCCATGACTGTTCACTTATTTGAACTGATACGATGATACCCATAAAATTTACGGTTTTATCTATGTTTTTTATTTTGTTATTGTACAACTTTCCACTTTTTACATTTGTTGATACGATTTTTTTATACAATTTACTAGATTGTGTCGGTGCAAAAGTATCTGCTTATTTAAAAGGATATAGCTTTGATATGTTTGTATATTGTTGTATAGTAGGTATCTCAATTTTTTTGGTCGATATTTAAAATATTCGTAACTCGTAAAAAATATAAAAGCTTCATACTATTGTGGAATATGCATTAGTGAACAAATTATTACATGGGTAAATATTGGTGCACATGCAAAATACATAGTTTATTATATAATTGTGGTGACATGCACTAACTTAGTGCATGGTTGCCTATAAAAGGGCTTGTTTTTTTTATTGTAAACATAATCATACAACACATGCAATACATCCACTTTACTTCTTTGCTACTCCTCTGTAAATATTACATGCTCATCTTTGCTTCCTATTTTTCTTCCTTCAACAATACAATTTCAAGTAGTAACTAATTACTTCAAATATTAAGAGTCAAGCTTCAAGTAGGAAATTAATTCCTTCAAATTCTAACACATACTTCTATGTAAGTCAATAAAAATAATATATCATCAAAATAAAAGGAAAAAAATGTATTAGTTGTTTATATATGTATATATGTTGGTGAATATATATGACAATGTATAATAAAAAAGTTGGAGATATTTTTTTATTTTTATTATTTATGCTTAATTTTTTTTTTTTAGAGTTATTGTTGCTTTATTAGGATTGTATAATGTGGAGTAGTTACTTGAAGGTTTTTTTTTTTTTTTTCATTCTTTACATTCTTTATCTCTTGAATCTTGATAACTATCCTTTTTAATTAAGAAAATGAAGGATTAATGCGAATTTAGTATTTGAGCTGGGTGAAATCTAGGACAAAACTTTTAAATTATATAATAAGATAGCATAAATTATGCGTTAGTAAAAATTATAAAAACAGTGCTACTTTTCGATTGTTGCAATTAAAAAAGGTAAAGGTATCGCAAAATATGTTAACCCTACTTTGCTAGTAATTCACTTATTTGAACCGACTCTTGTATATGTAATAAATGAAATTGATGTTTTTTTTTTCAATTTTCATCTAAATAGCCCTTTCTCATTATGAGTTTAAGTATCTATAATCCGTGATATTTTAATATAGTCACGTAACCAATTAATAAGATAACATAATATTTTCATAATACTACTAGTTTTAAGGCCCGAATGTTGTTCCAGGTCTATTTGTCAAGCATATGAATTAATTGGTCGGAGTGATTTTAGTTAGTGATTGGAAGAAATGTAAACTATATGTCACAAAATATACAAGGGAAGAAGAATGAATAGAGCAGCCAAATCTGTTACGAATTGAAATAGATTAATATAGGAGATTGAATGTTCGAGGCACGGTGTCATTGAAGCTTGATGTTTATTTATGCTCCGGTAGTTATTATTTCACTTGGTTACATGAGGGAGAAGAAACATCAAGACATCAAGTTGCTTTCTCGTATGCTTGTAGTTGCTTTCTCGTATGAGGGAGAAGAAACATCAAGAAATGTTTATAAATTTTTAAATTTTCCAATTAAGATAATGAATAAGTGGTAGTTTAGTTTGTTACTTGATAAAACTTAATGATGAAGAGGTAATCACTAAACAATGGAGCAATTCGGCTAGAAAGGCATGCTTATAACATAAATGTGGAAGTGCAACAATTACTCAAATAATGTCGACTTGTCAAGCTAGATTGCCATGTAAACGAAATCACATAAAAGCTACATATCTCCTTCCTAGTAACAAGTAAAATTGCAAACATCTTATTCAGTATTCACTTTATTTACTTAGCGTTTTTAAAGTATCACTAAAATATAGCATAACATGAATATTGAAAAATATATTTGATGCACTACTATATAGATTCTCTTTATAAAAAAAAAAAAAAAAAAAAAC
>PYUH01003988.1:206844-224709 GCA_016808085.1 Suaeda aralocaspica | reverse complement strand
AAAAAAAACCATTTTAATTATTACTTTAAGAAAAAAAAAACACCAAGTATGACATTCATACTTCAACGTGTTAAACTGTTGATAGCACAAAAATGAATTGCTTGCTTTATGCATATTATTGCTATGATTGAAGTTTAAATGTCATACAAAATAGATTTGACTCTATGCTGAAAAAACAAAACTTTGGCAAGTGAATATATTGCAATCAACGTGTAATTTTTATTTAACTTAAACTACATGAATTATGTACAAAAATTAACAAATTTGATTTTTTTTAAAAAAAGGAAAAAAAACTTGTACATGAGAGAGAACCAAGCTTTGAGTTGATTACTATTGCACGAGATTTTAAGTTTGAACTAAAAATTATGTACGGAATCTCAATTTTCAAGTGTACACATTATCGCACGAGATAAATATAAAAAAAACTATCGCATAGAATCTCAAATGTTCAAATTTTTATTCTATACAAGATCTTAATATATTGAGGGGTACGTATTTTCCACAATGCAACTCTTTGGTTCTACACCTCAATGCAATGACTACATCAGATCCTTTGGAAACATCAATAAAATTGGAAAAATACCCTCTGACTAATACCTTTCATTTTTCAAAATTCCAACACATCCGTAGCGACATTTATTCTGTTTAATAAAATAAATTCGGAATGACTGTTATATCAAGATGTCATATACATCAACTACTTGTGTAGTATTCGTACATGAGTGACGAATCTTGGACGAAACAGGATTCAATTCAAGTGACAGGGAAATATAAGACCAGACTCAAAAAAATAAAATGCACTCTAATCTCATATAGCTCATGTCCTTGTAATTCGCATGTCGGAGATGAACATAAACCAAAACAATTGGTGCATGCTATGGTTAACGCTTTCATACTGCATCTGATAATGGGGAAGCTTCTCATCATGTTATTTGAAAGGATCCTGTTCGGATCCAACCTTTCGTGCTTTATTGGAAGTTCCACTGGAAAACGCTTCCTTAATCGGCTTGCAATCCACTAGCTCTTCCTTGTTTCTGGAATCTAAGAATTCATCAAGTGAGAGTAATATGTGTTAGCTGCATTCATTGTTCTCTTACCTCTTAAAGATCATGAGAGGTGTCAACATGCATATGAAATGGAGTACAGGAGATCAAGAAGTGAGAACACTGAAATACTTGTATTACATACCTCAATCTTTGCCCAATGTTCATAAGCTGGTAAAGATCCCACAGCTGCTTTTGGGTCAATGATCTATATGAAAGAATCATCTGTAGTTGCTTTCTTGGCGAGGATCCATAGTCGGAAGGTACATTATGATGCCAACTGAGATATATATTAAAAATTTAGGTTCCAAAATCCGATAAAGACAAAAACAAATCACTTCAACTACATGCTGCATTACACTTGTTAAATCTATAAATACATATAGTCCTATCATCCTATGACTCACTAAATTCCCAAGCAAATCTAGTAAGTCAATAACATTGAAAATTATATTCTTCCTGCCTCAAAATATATGATCGATTCATAAAAACTATTCTTTTGTCTCTATATACTTGTTCAGTCACTAAATTTTCACTGCATTTGTTCCAAATATATACAAGAAAGGCAGTATCATGTGATTATGGCTAGAATCATTACAATTTACAATGTACTCTGTGTGTTTTAAGATTTCATATAATTCTTTGAAAAAAGGAAATAAATATTAATGGTAAAATGCATACATTCGTCATCATTACCATTTACCTCCTGCTACTATAGTCCACCTATCGAGTTGATAAGGGATGCACACAAAATAGGAAGCTACGTATTATAGTATTGGTGAATAAAAATGACAAGTGATGTGCATTTTTACCTTATAGTGAAAAATGATAGGGATAGGGTTATTTGCAGGAAGATAAAGCAGGGGAAAATGGTGTGTGAAATTACATTAACTTCATTTAATTTTAGTGTGCATAAAAACACACGAGGTAATTAGAAATATTGCAGGGTTGCCTCTATCGAGAATAAAATGAGGAAGAATTGTCTAACATGTTAGGTCATGAAGGACAGATATTGAGTAATGCTACAGCAGGGAGACTTAAAAAGTGCCAAAATGAAGGGGAAGATAAGGCCTAGATGAAGACAGATGCAAAATAGGATGAGGTGATACAATTTCAAAGTGATATGAGGCTAGATGGATGGAAATTTGGCACAGAAAGGAATGTAGGAAGAAGATATGCTATTAGTTTTATGATTCTTCATAACGATTCGTTCCAGTTGACCCAAATTGTTTTGGACAAAGCAAGGCTTTGTTGTTGGTGTCGCAGAGCCTAGAAATATAAATTCGCCAAGTCCCCACTGTCTAACATTCAAAAACTTTCCCTCCCTCTCATTTTCTTCTTAATCCCTACCTTAACATCGACAAGACATTTAAAATACTCTAGTCAT
This sequence comes from Suaeda aralocaspica, assembly GCA_016808085.1. Classification (NCBI taxonomy): domain Eukaryota; kingdom Viridiplantae; phylum Streptophyta; class Magnoliopsida; order Caryophyllales; family Amaranthaceae; genus Suaeda; species Suaeda aralocaspica. Next base: position 222,279 of record PYUH01003988.1, on the reverse strand, counting down.
ATGAATTGGGTGCACCAAATCATAGGTAAGGTACCATATGTTAGATCACTTGAGTTGGTGCAGTTTGGGCTATAGTTAGTGTGATTAAGCCAGTTTCTCCATAGAATAAATAAAATTAAGTGGTCATTATGTTTAAACAGAAGGTGTACCTTCTTGTTTTGCATTAAGAGCAATGCTAATTTGGCATTCCATTATCCACCCCCGGGTCCAGGACTTGGGAAGATAAAGCACATGGTGTTAGAATTTAAATGAGATAATGTAGGTTCTCTTGGTTATGGTTCCAGAAATAGTTTGGTCATTCTAGCCAGGGGTGGAGAAGACTAAATAAATAAGATTGCTAAGCGGTCAATTACTTAAACTTCCAATATCCTTGACCTCAAAACCAAGAATGCGGTGAAGATAGAATACTTATGCTCTTCTTCTTTGACATATATAGAGTAAAAACCACACACAGTTTTCATTCGTACCTTAACAGAGTATTAGGATAGCAATAAAAGGGGAGAGCAAGAGGAAAAGGAGGAAGGGGAAGAGAGAAAAAGTTGAATAATGGAAGGATTTGGTTAGTTAGAAGCGGTAAACTAATCATTCCAATTCCTTCTTTCCTTCCCTCATAATACATATCGTATCCAAATAAGCTGTAAATAAGTCAGGGGAGTTTTCTTGGAGCTCATAAATAAAAAAGGTCGTCTGAATCACATAATGTTTGAGTGGATAGTGCCAATTCAAATTTCAGGCTTTAGGGTTTTTGACAAAAAGTTCAATTAGTGTGTTATAAATAGATCAAAAATATATGGAAAGCAAAGCCAAAGAGATTACCCAAAGAAAATTTCATCATCCGCTGAGCTTGATGCTGGACTCATAGGACTTGTACTCCGAGCGTCCATCGTTGCTCAATGGGAGCAGGTGAGGGATTCTTTCCTTTCAATTAACTGCTTCAGTTTCTCTATGTGACTCAAGTCCTTCATATTAGGCTTCGCTAAGGTTCCAGCAGGGAAACAGGTTCAGAGACCCATTGCTGACCACCACAATCAAAAACTAAAATCTCATCACTCAACCCACTCTATATACCTCTGATTTCTCCAAAATTCAGCTTCAGCTTGATTCACCTTCATGAGTGTTTTTCGCCACGGGATCTAAAGCAATAAGTTATCTCGAGCTCTGTAAATGAAAGCTCATTTATTCTGATTCATCCACTGCAGAAGGTACTCTACAGAAAGCAAGAGAACTGTCAGTTTCACAATACAGAGATGCAAATTCTCTTCAGAAAGGTCCCATAGTGTCATGTGCCCATGCATATGAACGAGCAGAAAACTATATATACAAGGGCATTCAAAATCTTATAAGATTAGTTTATAAGAAAAAGAATAATCAAAAACGAGGCAACAACAGGTGGGTTTATATTTGTACATAATTTTATTGTCTTGAAAGATACATATACTTTCTCTAAGTGTATCACGGTAAGGCAAACAAGAAACCTGATAAATCAGGCATCTGATTATCAAAGAACTTGAGATGACAAATATAATTCTCTAAGTGCATCACGGTAAGGCAAACAAGAAAGGCAAGAGATATGGCAACCTGATAGGCTGAAAGCATAAAAATCTGATTGTCAGGGAACTCTTGAATGACAAGAATATGGATGGGAACTGGCATATAAGTGAAGTAGAATAACATTACCTATTTTCTTTAAAGAATCTCTATACAGATCTCGTACGTGCTGAAGTGTTCATCTTTAGTATATTTAGGCTTATAATTTTTTGGACGTCTCCATTTTGAGAGGGATTGCATGTCACAACACAAACAGAATCTGTGTGTAGGGAAATACAAGTCTTTACATGCTTATTTCAGAGAGTAATTTCCGGCAAAGGGAAGCAAAACCAAATTTAGTTTTGATGAATAGTAGCTTCATAAAAAAAATAACTATTCAAGAGTATTGCACAGAGACACAGATCATCAAACTTCCAACAACACAAGTTATCATAAGATTTCAAAACTAGTTAGAAGATAAACTTTTCTAAATAAGCAACTACAATAAGCAGAATAATGCCAAAAGTAGGGATTATCAGATACTCCCACATCCAAAAGTAATGGTTTGTACTATTTAGAATGTCTGGAAAAAACAGCCATGTACAAATGTAGAATCAGATCATTTTATGATTGCAAGCAAAGAAGCCAACAACTATAAGGGTTTTAACTTTTTTAAGTGCAATTACATAAAGTCCTTAATTTATGGAAGGTAAAAAGTTAAGAAAATGCGAAAACATTGCTGCGTAACAAGAGTATATCTACAAAAGAAAAGACGCAGATATAATGTTGTATCTTTATAGACTATACCATGGGTCCATGCTATCAGCTTGTATTTCTTATATTGTCTTTGGCCATGGTATTGCTTGGAATGTCAGTAATGCATTCAGGGGGTAATAAAAGTCAAACTAGATAAAATAAAGATTTTATAAGGGGTTGCAAGGAATGAAAGTGGTAGTGATTAAAAGAAAGAAAAAGATGGCACTATATGGGTGGAATATTCATTGGCGGCCTTGTGCTTTTGATGTTATATTGGGTGGAACACCAAATAAAACTTCTCAAAGGTGGCACTATACTATGTGACTATGTCTTGCTCTATTTTTAAAACTAGCATCAACAAAATATTTTCACTAATTATGGTTTAATTAAATTTTTAAAAACTTTATTAATTATCAGAGAGAAGAAAGAAAAACTCATGGAATGAACAATCCACAGTACCCCCCACGCCAATGAACATGCAAACAGTAGAAAAACTTGTTTCATGCAAGATTGCACTCTGTGCAGTTGCTGTGCCACCATCAAACACCAAAAAACTACAAAAACAATGCAAATAGTCTACACTATCGAACAATGCAGTGCAATTTTGGGTTCTTTTCACACAAATTTAAGGCAATTTTCGAGCAACTTTTGCTCTTATTCTTGCAAGAAATCAGATCGGAGAAGACAATGCAAAGAATTGAGCATATAAGATAATTTGGCATACAATCACAATATTTCAGCCAAATCAATTTGGGGTTTGGAAATAATAATTAAATACCTAAATTATTCAATTTGTGACACAATTCCGTTATCTTTCAAAAACCTTGTTCAATTTAAGCAGCACTATAATGGCTGAAGAGATTCTTGAAACAATTTGATTATCGTGAACATTTTCAAACCAGATTCTAATAAAGACCACTATTTAGAGACGAATTGAGGATATTAACAAGGCCATGATTACTAATAGGAATATGGGGTTGCTTTGAGTTCTAAAAGCAGGATTATTGGTGAGAATTCTAAGTGAAGGTCATTAGGGTTAATAATGGGGAAGGGAATGGGTTTGTTTTATTGAAGAAGAGGAGGGGGTTATCATTTTGATTGGATCATTCATTAGTACTAGTTTAGAGACTTTATAAAAATAGGGCCACCATTGGAATGCTTAATATATTTTTTTCACCAGACAAAATTTTAAAAAGTATAGGGTCACCAATGAGAATTTTCCTAAAAAAAAGTAAAAAAAAAGAAAAAAAAAAGAAAAAGAGGTAGTGGCGGTGGGAGGAATTAATACCCTCATTTTGGGGTTAATTGTTACCCTTGGGTGGGTAACTAACTAACTAGTACCCTCATTTGACATATGTGGGTTATAATCTCCCTCATGAGTCATGACCCTTTTTCTTGTACCTCCACGAGTATTTATATCATGTTGATGACCTCTACTTTTATTGGTTTGACTATATTACCCCTAAATAAAAAAACCCTCATACAAGCATACCTCAATGTGAAGAAGCTTTTACTTTCAAGAATGTTCCGTTATGATAAGCAATGACTAGTAAAATTTTTGGACGCTCCTTCTAGTTTTAGATAGCCAGACAGCAGGACCCAAACACATAACTTAACAAATCCTGACATTCTCTATTGGCCTCCATGACTTGCAAGTCGTTAGTAATTGTTCAAAATTAATGCCTTTCTAGATAGGTTAATAGGAAACAATTTGTGTCAAGACTCCAGTATACAATTTTTTTGTGATCAAAGTATACAAATGAAATAAAAAAAGCTAATGAAAAAATAAAAAGCGCAATTCCCTCAACAAATAACATTGAATAGCTAATCCAATACTAGAAACATTCTTATCAGAAAACTCCACCAACAAAGCCCTTCTCAACTCCTTGGGAAAGAAAGAAAGAAAGAAGAAAGGAAAAAGAAGACAGATATGTGAGAGAGGAGGACAAATACAGGAATTGATTTAGAAGTTTGAATTTAATGTCACGTGAGGGCAATAAAAACTAAAAGCATCAAATAATCAAGAGAGATAAGGACATTACTTATGATTTTCTTAATTTCATCCACATTAGAGATGTAGGTATGCTCCACAAGCTCCTGTCTATCAACACACTGGAGGGTAACTTCAGTACTATTCCAAGTCCTCCAAGACCAACACGAGCAAGATAAAAAGCTCGGATCTTTAGCTTTCGAGAGTTCTATAGTTCCTTTGCCTGGAAGTGACCAGTTCATTGCAATAACTTGCTCATCAATGGGAGGCAGTTTTGACCAGTACCATGTGCACCAACCTAGAAGCACTTTTGTGTTAGGAACAAAGCTAGGTAGCTGAAAAAACTTATACTACATTGTGCATATACTTCTATGACACAAGAGCTGAGAGAAGTAACAAAATAAAACATGCATGGAAAGTTATACCTTAAAGCACTTGCCTTCGAAAAAATAAAATTAAACGTCTAAAGATATGTCACAGCCTGTAAGGATTGAATATTGAACAGATATTTTCATTACAAACAATCTTATGGCTCACAATTTGTAACTCTGATTCTTTTCTCCTCACCTCTTAAAGTTAGATAACTAGATTTAACAACGCTAATTCAGTAAAGCTCTAGCTTAAAAGCCCTAAAAATTGCACTTTTAAAACAGCATCCGTGGCAAACCGTCTAGAAATCATGGTAACATCATACCAAACCCAAAACGACTTCTTAATTCTTAATCCACTGTTCCAGATTACAATTAAGTTACAAACAAGAGAAAAAAAAAAACGAAGTAACAAAAAATAAGAACTAAAATACTGAGCTTTGATATTGCAATTTGCAAGAAAACTACCTTTTCAACTCCGACTCATCAACTGCTACACATAGTGAGAAAAAGACATATAACTCAAACCAAAAAACTCAATATGAGCAAAAGACATTTTGCTATATCAATAAGATCCCCTAAAAAAATAACTAAAGAAAACATACCTGTAGAATGCCACGATTTGCTGCTCCCTGAGAGAAGCAAAATTCTGCAAGTAAGACCATCCTGTTAATGTGATCAAACAACGTGCTGAACTCTAATACCAGCTTCCACTCTAACAGTCTTTTCACCTTATCAACCTCAGAACCTTATCTAACAAACTCAAATTGACCATCCAGCACGAGAAAGCCCAACCCATTAGGAGATAGGCCCGATCCAAAGGCCGAATTTCTGACCTTTGAGATGAGATTCATAACAAGTTTTTCAAGGTCTGTGATGGATCCGGTTGAAGAAATGACGGGTATGAACTTCATGGGTAGCACTCAATTGGTGACAGTATGGAGATCATCGGGAAGAGGGGCATATTTGAAGAGTTGGGCTTTCTTGTGTTTGCATTTTCAGGGAAAGGGAAAGAATAAAAGTTCCAAAGCCACAACCTAGAGAAGGAGGGGTAGCCAAGTATTTAGGGGTTTCGGAGGAAGAAGATGGAGAGTCGGTAGAGAGAGATGAGAATTGACGAGGGTGAAAATAGTGATGGACCTGTGGTGGTGGCGGTGGAGAAGAGTTGAAATTGATCGTCGAACATGGATTGCTCGAATCATTGTGGTTAATCAGGGATTAGAAATGGTGGTTTACTTTATTAATAGTTGATAATAATGTAATATGGGCACAATGCCACAATATCTCTTAGAAACCTCCCCCACAGTAGTGTATTCCAGTTATCACCTGTGGGTTATAAGCCTTCAATATATAAGACAATGCAATTGAAGTTATTATAGAAATATATAGTAAGTGCAAATTTCAAAGTAAACAAATGTGACTGATTTCCTGAAAATACAATTCTCACAGATAACAACAGATGGGCTTGCAAGCATTCCACTTTTTAGCCATAAAATTTCACATCAATAAAGAAAATTTACTCTTTCACCTCCATATGCTATGTTCCTTCAATGGGTTTAGTTTCACAAGAAAAGAAATTTATTCATTTAGTGCCAAGAACACAGAAATAGACATTTCGAACATACAACATTGCACTTTTTCCCCCTCACAAAGGTTTTAAAGGTTTTACAACCAACACTGACTCTAGAGTCTAGGTATTGAAATTGAGATGGCCCACCATTAATACAATAGAGTTTGTCACTGCTATGAGAGGGATGAGAAAGGCTGAATTTTTTAGGTAGTGTGGACATCTATGTTGAAATTTTCCATCAACCCTATTCTTTGCTTTCTATTTCTCTATATGTTGGCACAAAGTCACGAAGGGCAATCATCAACACTTAATATAAGAAATTCAACATAATTTTTTTTTTTTTTTTCATTCTTTACATTCTTTATCTCTTGAATCTTGATAACTATCCTTTTTAATTAAGAAAATGAAGGATTAATGCGAATTTAGTATTTGAGCTGGGTGAAATCTAGGACAAAACTTTTAAATTATATAATAAGATAGCATAAATTATGCGTTAGTAAAAATTATAAAAACAGTGCTACTTTTCGATTGTTGCAATTAAAAAAGGTAAAGGTATCGCAAAATATGTTAACCCTACTTTGCTAGTAATTCACTTATTTGAACCGACTCTTGTATATGTAATAAATGAAATTGATGTTTTTTTTTTCAATTTTCATCTAAATAGCCCTTTCTCATTATGAGTTTAAGTATCTATAATCCGTGATATTTTAATATAGTCACGTAACCAATTAATAAGATAACATAATATTTTCATAATACTACTAGTTTTAAGGCCCGAATGTTGTTCCAGGTCTATTTGTCAAGCATATGAATTAATTGGTCGGAGTGATTTTAGTTAGTGATTGGAAGAAATGTAAACTATATGTCACAAAATATACAAGGGAAGAAGAATGAATAGAGCAGCCAAATCTGTTACGAATTGAAATAGATTAATATAGGAGATTGAATGTTCGAGGCACGGTGTCATTGAAGCTTGATGTTTATTTATGCTCCGGTAGTTATTATTTCACTTGGTTACATGAGGGAGAAGAAACATCAAGACATCAAGTTGCTTTCTCGTATGCTTGTAGTTGCTTTCTCGTATGAGGGAGAAGAAACATCAAGAAATGTTTATAAATTTTTAAATTTTCCAATTAAGATAATGAATAAGTGGTAGTTTAGTTTGTTACTTGATAAAACTTAATGATGAAGAGGTAATCACTAAACAATGGAGCAATTCGGCTAGAAAGGCATGCTTATAACATAAATGTGGAAGTGCAACAATTACTCAAATAATGTCGACTTGTCAAGCTAGATTGCCATGTAAACGAAATCACATAAAAGCTACATATCTCCTTCCTAGTAACAAGTAAAATTGCAAACATCTTATTCAGTATTCACTTTATTTACTTAGCGTTTTTAAAGTATCACTAAAATATAGCATAACATGAATATTGAAAAATATATTTGATGCACTACTATATAGATTCTCTTTATAAAAAAAAAAAAAAAAAAAAACCACTTTTAATTATTAACTTTAAGAAAAAAAAAACACCAAGTATGACATTCATACTTCAACGTGTTAAACTGTTGATAGCACAAAAATGAATTGGCTTGCTTTATGCTAATATTATTGCTATGATTGAAGTTTAAATGTCATACAAAATAGATTTGACTCTATGCTGAAAAAACAAAACTTTGGCAAGTGAATATATATGCAAATCAACGTGTAATTTTTATTTAACTTAAACTACATGAATTATGTACAAAAATTAACAAATTTGATTTTTTTTAAAAAAAAAGGAAAAAAAAAACTTGTACATGAGAGAGAACCAAGCTTTGAAGTTGATTACTATTGCACGAGATTTTAATAGTTTGAACTAAAAAATTATTGTACGGAATCTCAATATTTCAAGTGTACAATTATCGCACGAGATATCAATATAAAAAAAAACTATCGCATAGAATCTCAAATGTTCAAATTTTTCATCATTATACAAGATCTTAATATATTTGAGGGGTACGTATTTTCCACAATGCAACCTCTTTGGTTCTACACCTCAATGCAATGACCTACATCAGATCCTTTGGAAACATCAATAAAATTGGAAAAATACACCTCTGACTAATACCTTTCATTTTTCAAAATTCCAACACATCCGTAGCGACATTTATTCTGTTTAATAAAATAAATTCGGAATGACTGTTATATCAAGATGTCATAATACATCAACTACTTGTGTAGTATTCCGTACATGAGTGACTGAATCCTTGGACGAAACAGGATTCAATTCAAGTGACAGGGAAATATAAGACCAGACTCAAAAAAATAAAATGCATCTCTAATCTCATATAGCTCATGTCCTTGTAATTCGCATGTCGGGAGATGAACATAAACCAAAACAATTGGTGCATGCTATGGTTAACGCTTTTCATACTGCATCTGATAATGGGAATAGCTTCTCAATCATGTTATTTGAAAGGATCCTGTTCGGATCCAACTCTTTTCGTGCTTTATTGTAAGCTTCCACTGGAAAACGCTTCCTTAATCTGGCTTGCAAATCCACTAGCTCTTCCTTGTTTCTTGGAATCTAAGAATTCATCAAGTGAGAGTAAATATGTGTTAGCTGCATTTCATTGTTCTCTTACCTCTTAAAGATCATGAAGAGGTGTCAACATGCATATGAAATGGAGTACAGGAGATCAAGAAGTGAGAACACTGAAATACTTGTATTACAATACCTCAATCTTTGCCCAATGTTCATAAGCTGAGTAAAGATCCCACAGCTGCTTTTGGGTCAATGATCTATAATGAAAGAATTCATCTGTTATGTGCTTTCTCTGGCGAGGATCCATAGTCGGAAGGTACATTATGATGCCAACCTGAGATATATATTAAAAATTTAGGTTCCAAAATCCGATAAAGACAAAAACAAATCACTTCACCTACATGCTGCATTACACTTGTTAAATCTATAACTACATATATGTCCTATCATCCTATGACTCACTAAATTCCCAAGCAAATCTAGTAAGTCAATAACATTGAAAATTATATTCTTCCTGCCTCAAAATATATGATTCGATTCATAAAACTATTCTTTTGTCTCTATATACTTGTTCAGTCACTAAATTTTCACTGCATTTGTTCCAAATATATACGAGAAAAGGCAGTATCATGTGAATTCTGGCTAGAATCATTACAAATTTACAATGTACTCTGTGTAGTTTTAAGATTTCATATAATTCTTTGAAAAAAGGAAATAAAATATTAATGGTAAAATGCATACATTCGTCATCATTACCATTTACCTCCTGCTACTATAGTCCACCTATCGAGTTGATAAGGGATGCACACAAAATAGGAAGCTACGTATTATAGTATTGGTGAATAAAAATGACAAGTGATGTGCATTTTTACCTTATAGTGAAAAATGATAGGGATAGGGTTATTTGCAGGAAAGATAAAGCAGGGGAAAATGGTGTGTGAAATTACATTAACTTCATTTAATTTTAGTGTGCATAAAAACACACGAGGTAATTAGAAATATGGCAAGGGTTGCCTCTATCGAGAATAAAATGAGGGAAGAATTGTCTAACATGGTTAGGTCATGAAGGACAGATATTGAGTAATGCTACAGCAGGGAGACTTAAAAAGTGCCAAAATGAAGGGGAAGATAAGGCCTAGATGAAGACAGATGCAAACTAGGATGAAGGTGATACAAATTTCAAAGTGATATGAGGCTAGATGGATGGAAATTTGGCACAGAAAGGAATGTAGGAAGAAGATATATGCCTATTAGTTTTATGATTCTTCATAACGATTCGTTTCCAGTTGACCCAAATTGTTTTGGGACAAAGCAAGGCTTTGTTGTTGGTGTCGCAGAGCCTAGAAATATAAATTTCGCCAAGTCCCACATGTCTAACTATCTCAAAAACTTTTCCCTCCCTCTCATTTTCTTCTTAATCCCTACCTTAACATCGACAAGACATTTAAAATACTCTAGTCATATGACATTGGGTGCACCCAACATCATAGGTAAAGGTACCATATGTTAGATCACTTGAGTTGGTGCAGTTTGGGCTATAGTTAGTGTGAATTAAGCCAGTTTCTCCATAGAATAAATAAATATTAAGTGGTCATATTATGTTTAAACAGAAGGTGTACCTTCTTGTTTTGCATTAAGAGCAATGCTAATTTGGCATTCCATTTATCCACCCCCGGGTCCAGGACTTGGGAAGATAAAGCACTTATGGTGTTAGAATTTAAATGATGATACCATGTAGGTTCTCTTGGTTATGGTTCCAGAAATAGTTTGTGTCATTCTAGCCAGGGGTGGAGAAGACTAAATAAATAAGATTGCTAAGCGGTCAATTACTTAAACTTCCAAATATCCTTGACCTCAAAACCAAGAATGCGGTGAAGATAGAATACTTATTGCTCTTCTTCTTTGACATATATAGAGTAAAAACCACACACAGTTTTCATTCTGTACCTTAACAGAGTATTAGGATAGCAATAAAAGAGGGAGAGCAAGAGGAAAAAGGAGGAAGGGGAAGAAGAGAAAAAAGTTGAATAATGGAAGGATTTGGTTAGTTAGAAGCGGTAAACTAATCATTCCAATTCCTTCTTTTTCCTTCCCTCCATAATACATATCGTATCCAAATAAGCTGTAAATAAGTCAGGGGAGTTTTCTTGAGAGCTCATAAATAATAAAAGGTCGTCTGAATCACATAATGTTTGAGTGGATAGTGCCAATTCAAATTTCAGGCCTTTAGGGTTTTTGACAAAAGTTCAAATTAGTGTGTTATAAATAGATCAAAAATATATGGAAGACAAAGCCAAAGAGATTACCCAAGAGAAAATTTCATCATCCGCTGAGCTTGATGCTGGACTCATAGGACTTGTACTCCGAGCTGTCCATCGTTGCTCAATGGGAGCAGGTGCAGGGATTCTTTCCTTTTCAATTAACTGCTTCAGTTTCTCTATGTACTCAAGGTCCTTCATATTAGGCTTCGCTAAGGTTCCAGCAGGGAAACAGGTTTCAGAGACCCATTGCTGACCACCACAATCAAAACCTAAAATCTCATCACTCCAACCCACTCTATATCCCTCTGATTTCCTCCAAAATTCAGCTTCAGCTTGATTCACCTTCATGATGTGTTCTTCGTCCACGGGATCTAAAGCAATAAGTTTATCTCGCAGCTCTGTAAATGAAAGCTCATTTAATTCTGATTCATCCACTGCAGAAGGTACTCTACAGAAAGCAAGAGAACTGTCAGCTTGTCACAATACAGAGATGCAAATTCTCTTCAGAAAAGGTCCCATAGTGTCATGTGCCCATGCATATGAACGAGCAGAAAACTATATATACAAGGGGCATTCAAAATCTTATAAGATTAGTTTATAAGAAAAAGAATATAATCAAATACGAGGCAAACAACAGGTGGGTTTATATTTGTACATAATTTATTTGTCTTGAAAGATACATATACTTTCTCTAAGTGTATCACGGTAAGGCAAACAAGAAACCTGATATAATCAGGCATCTGATTATCAAAGAACTCTTGAGATGACAAATATAATTCTCTAAGTGCATCACGGTAAGGCAAACAAGAAAGGCAAGAGATATGGCAACCTGATAGGCTGAAAGCATCAAATATCTGATTGTCAGGGAACTCTTGAAATGACAAGAATATGGATGGGAACTGGCATATAAGATGAAGTAGAATAACATTACCTATTCTTCTTTAAAGAATCTCTATACAGATCTCGTACGTGCTGAAGTGCTTCATCTTTAGTATATTTAGGCTTATAATTTTTTGGACGTCTCCATTTTGAGACGGGATTGCATGTCACAACCACAACAGAATCTGTGTAGGGAATATACAAGTACTTTACATGCTTATTTTCAGAGAGTAATTTCCTGCAAAGGGAAGCAAAACCAAATTTAGTTTTGATGAATAGTAGCTTCATAAAAAAAATTAACTATTCAAGAGTATTGCACAGAGACACAGATCATCAAACTTCCAACAACACAAGTTATCATAAGATTTTCAAAACTAGTTAGAAGATAAACTTTTCTAAATAAGCAACTACAATAAAGCAGAATAATGCCAAAAGTAGGGATTATCAGATACTCCCACTATCCAAAAGTAATGGTTGTGTACTATTTTAGAATGTCTGGAAAAAACAGCCATGTACAAATGTAGAATCAGATCATTTTATGATTTGCAAGCAAAGAAGCCAACAACTATAAAGGGTTTTAACTTTTTTAAGTGCAATTACATAAAGTCCTTAATTTATGGAAGGTAAAAAGTTAAGAAAATGCGAAAACATTGCTGCGTAACAAGAGTATATTATTACAAAAGAAAAGACGCAGATATAATGTTGTATCTTTATAGACTATACCATGGGTCCATGCTATCAGCTTGTATTTCTTATATTTGTCTTTGGCCATGGTATGCTTGGAATGTCAGTAATGCATTCAGGGGGTAATAAAAGTCAAACTAGATAAAATAAAGATATTTATAAGGGGTTGCAAGGAATGAAAGTGGTAGTGATTAAAAGAAAAGAAAAAGATGGCACTATATTGGGTGGAATTATCATTGGCGGCCTTGTGCTTTTTGATTTATATTGGGTGGAACACCAAATAAAACTTTCTCAAAGGTGGCACTATACTATTGTACTATTGTCTTGCTCTATTCTTAAAACTAGCATCAACAAACTATTTTCACTAATTATGGTTTAATTAAATTTTTAAAAATCTTTAATTAATTAATCCAAGAGGAAGAAAGAAAAACTCATGGAATGTAACAATTCCACAGTACCCCCCACGCCAATGAACATGCTAACACGTAGAAAACTTGTTTCATGCAAGATGCAACACTTGTGCAGTTGCTGTGCCACCATCAACCACCAAAAAACTACAAAAACAATGCAAAATCGTCTACACTATCGAACAATGCAGTGCAATTTTGGGTTCTTTTCACACAATTTTAAGGCAATTTTCGAGCAACTTTTGCTCTTATTCTTGCAAGAAATCAGATTTGGAGAAGACAATTGCAAAGAATTGAGCATATAAGATAATTTGGCATATCAATTCACAATATTTCAGCCAAATCAATTTGGGGTTTGGAAATAATAATTAAATTACCTAAATTATTCAATTTTGTGACACAATTCCGCTTATCTTTCAAAACCTTGTTCAATTTTAAGCAGCACTATAACGGCTGAAGAGATTCTTGAAACAATTTGAATTATCGTGAACATTTTCAAACCAGATTTCTCAATAAAGACCACTATTTAGAGACGAATTGAGGATATTAACAAGGCCCATGATTACTAATAGGAATATGGGGTTGCTTTGAGTTCTTAAAAGCAGGATTATTGGTGAGAATTCTAAGTGAAGGTCATTAGGGTTAATAATGGTGGAAGGGAATGGGTTTGTTTTATTGAAGAAGAGGAGGGGGTTTATCATTTTGATTGGATCATTCATTAGTACTAGTTTAGAGACTTTCCATAAAAATAGGGCCACCATTGGGAATGCTTAATATATTTTTTTCACCAGACAAAATTTTAAAAAGTATAGGGTCACCAATGAGAATTTTCCTAAAAAAAAAAGTAAAAAAAAGAAAAAAAGAAAAAGAGGTAGTGACGGTGGGAGGGAATTAATACCCTCATTTTGGGGTTAATTGTTACCCTTGGGTGGGTAACTAACTAACTAGTACCCTCATTATGACATATGTGGGTTATAATCTCCCTCATGAGTCATGACCCTCTTTTTCTTGTACCTCCACGAGTATTTATATCATGTTGATTGACCTCTACTTTTATTGGTTTGACTTATATTACCCCTAAATAAAAAAACCCTCATACAAGCATACCTCAATGTGAAGAAGCTTTTACTTTCCAAGAATGTTCCGTTATGATAAGCAATGACTAGTAAAATTTTTGGACGCTCCTTCTAGTTTTAGATAGCCAGCAGCAGGACCCAAACACATAACTTAACAAATCCCTGACATTCTCTATTGGCCTCCATGACTTGCAAGTCGTTAAAGTAATTGTTCAAATTAATGCCTTTCTAGATAGGTTAATAGGAAACAATTTGTGTCAAGTACTCCAGTATACAATTTTTTTGGTGATCAAAGTATACAAAATTGAAATAAAAAAAGCTAATGAAAAATAAAAAGCGCAATTCCCTCAACAAATAACATTGAATAGCTAATCCAATACTAGAAACATTCTTATCAGAAAACTCCACCACAAAGCCCCTTCTCCAACTCCTTGGGAAAGAAAGAAAGAAAGAAAAAGGAAAAAGAAAGACAGATATGTGAGAGAGGAGGACAAATACAGGAATTGATTTAGAAGTTTGAATTTAATGTCAACGTGAGGGCAATAAAAACTAAAAGCATCAAATAATCAAGAGAGATAAGGACATTACTTATGATTTTTCTTAATTTCATCCACATTAGAGATGTAGGTATGCTCCACAAGCTCCTGTCTATCAACACACTGGAGGGTAACTTCAGCTACTATTCCAAGTCCTCCAAGACCAACACGAGCAAGATAAAATAGCTCCGGATCTTTAGCTTTCGAGAGTTCTATAGTTCCTTTGCCTGGAGTGACCAGTTTCATTGCAATAACTTGCTCATCAATGGGAGGCAGTTTTGCACCAGTACCATGTGCACCAACCTAGAAGCACTTTTGTGTTAGGAACAAAGCTAGGTAGCTGAAAAAACTTATACTACATTGTGCATATACTTATATGACACAAAGAGCTGAGGAAGTAACAAAATAAAACATGCATGGAAAGTTATACCTTAAAGCACTTGCCTTCGAAAAATAAAATTAAACGTCTAAAGATATTGTCACAGCCTGTAAGGATTGAAGTATTGAACAGATATTTTTCATTACAACAATCTTATGGCTCACATTTGTAACTCTGATTTCTTTTCTCCTCACCTCTGTAAAGTTAGATAACTAGATTTAACAACCGCTAATTCAGTAAAGCTCTAGCTTAAAAGCCCATAAAATTGCACTTTTAAAACAGCATCCGTGGCAAACCGTCTAGATAAATCATGGTAACATCATACCAAACCCAAAACGTACTTCTTAATTTCTTAATCCACTGTTCCAGATTACTAATTAAGTTACAAACAAGAGAAAAAAAAAAAAAAAAAAAAAAAAACAAAAAATTCTTAATCCACTGTTCCAGATTACTAATTAAGTTACAAACAAGAGA
>PYUH01003988.1:190477-205726 GCA_016808085.1 Suaeda aralocaspica | reverse complement strand
AAAAAAAAAAAAAAAAAAAAAAAACGAAGTAACAAAAAATCAGAACTAAAATACTGAGCTTTGATATTGCAATTTGCAAGAAACTACCTTTTCAACTCCGACTCATCAACTGCTACACATAGTGAGAAAAAGACATATAACTCAAACCAAAAAACTCAAATATGAGCAAAAGACATTTTGCTATATCAATAAGATCCCCTAAAAAATAACTAAAAGAAAGCATACCTGTAGAATGCCACCGATTTGCTGCTCCCTGATAGAAGCAAAATTCTGCAAAGTAAGACCATCCTGTTTAATGTGATCAACAAGCTGCTGAACTCTAATACCAGCTTCCACTCTAACAGTCTTTTTCACCTTATCAACCTCCAGAACCTTATCTAACAAACTCAAATTGACCATCCCAGCACGAGAAAGCCCAACCCCATTAGGAGATAGGCCCGATCCAACAGGCCGAATTTTCTGACCTTTGAGATGAGATTCATTAACAAGTTTTTCAAGGTCTGTGATGGATTCCGGTTGAAAGAAATGACGGGTATGAACTTCATGGGTAGCACTCCAATTGGTGACAGTATGGAGATCATCGGGAAGAGGGGCATATTTGAAGAGTTGGGCTTTCTTGTGTTTAGCATTTTCAGGGAAAGGGAAAGAATAATAAGTTCCAATGCCACAACCTAAGAGAAGGAGGGAGTAGCCAATGTATTTAGGGGTTTCGGAGGAAGAAGATGGAGAGTCGGTAGAGAGAGATGAGAATTGACGAGGGTGAAAATAGTGATGGACCTTGTGGTGGTGGCGGTGGAGAAGAGTTGAAATTGATCGTCGAACATGGATTGCTCGATTCATTGTGGTTAATCAAGAGATTAGAAATGGTGGTTTACTTTATTTAAATAGTTGATAATAATGTAATAATGGGCACAATGCCACAATATCTCTTAGAAACCTCCCAACAGTAGTGTATTCCAGATTATCACCTTGTGGGTTATAAGCCTTCAATATATAAGACAATGCAATTGATAGTTATTATAGAAATATATAGTAAGTGCAAATTTCAAAGTAAACCAAATGTGACTGATTTCCTTGAAAATACAATTCTCCACAGATAACAACAGATGGGCTTGCAAGCATTCCACTTTTTAGCAATAAAATTTCACATCAATAAAAGAAATTTACTCTTTCACCTTCCATATGCTATGTTTCCTTCACATGGGTTTAGTTTCACAAGAAAAGAAATTTATTCATTTAGTGCCAAGAACACAGAATATAGACATTTAGAACATACACACATTGCACTTTTTCCCCCTCACAAAGGTTTAAAGGTTTTACAACCAACACTGACTCTAGAGTCTAGGTATTTGAAATTGAGATGGCACCATTAATACAATAGAGTTTGTCACTGCTATGAGAGGGATGAGAAAGGCTGAATCTTTTTAGGTAGTGTGGACTCTATGTTGAAATTTTCCATCAACTCCTCATTCTTTTGCTTTCTATATTTCTCTATGATTGGGCACAAAGTCAGAAGGGCATCATCAACACTTAATATAAGAAAATTCAACATAATGTTTTCTGGTAGGACTGGCACATGTCACGTTATTCTTCTTACAAAAGAAGGAAAGGCAAATCAAGTAGAAGTCACTAATGCCAAATTAAGACTACTAATATCAAAGAACAAAGGTATATGGCCCTTGGGGTGTAAGCACTAGCAGCCTAGCACTAGTTTAGAAAGCGTGCCAAAAGCTCCAAAAAGGAGGAACCCAGTTGGCAAAACACTTGAATAGTTGCATGTCATTCCTCAACAACTACTACACAACTAACAGCAACAATCTATACCTTCAGAGTTTCTCAACAGATTAATTTCTGAACTCCAAAATTCCAAAAGATTTAGTTCAATCTTATACTTTCGGGTTATAAGACTTATAACACCACACACTGCAATGACTCAATAACCTCGCCACACTTCTTATTCATTGGAAGGTAAAAGTGATGATTATGATTTCATCTTCTTGAGCCGGAAAAAGTCAAAAGCACTAACAACATTTATCAGTGTCTCCAACTCTATGCAGCTTGAAAAATTCAATGCATTACGAATTGATGATGACAAATAACTAATTATTCTTCTACGTTTCGATGATTACCACTAAGAGCATCTAAAATGCCGTTGCTACAACTTAATCAAGTATTCAAGCAGCTAAACCGATTGCACCCACTCAAAAATCAAAAGAAGCATGAATTCCAACAAAATCCTCACACAAATTGCTTACACTTTCAACAACGGCATCAAGGTCAACCTAATCTACTCATCGTCCCTCACCCTATCATCCCTTCCCACCCCCGCGAAACGACAAACATTTGATGAAGGTCCATAAAATGGTCAAAATACTAAAACTTCAAATTGCTAAAAAAAAAAAAAAAAAAAAAAAAAAAAAAAAAAAAAAAAAAAAAAAAAAAAAAAAAAAAAAAAAAAAAAAAAAAAAAAAAAAAAAAAAAAAAANAATCCCACCAAAAAAAATAATAATTAAAAAAACCCTAATTGAGTAATTCCAAAACCCAATAAAACAATGATTGTTTCCCTTAAAATTGCAAATTGCAACATAAAAATTGGGCATATTATTAAGATACACAAATCAGCAACTTCAAATTTAAATTATTCAATACATTAAATGAACATAATAACTAAAAATTGCTGAAATGATTAAAATCAGGATAATTTAGCTCAAAGAATTAAAATCACAAGTTTGAATTTGATTGTTCATAATTTTTACAATGAGTGTGATCAATTATATTAGGCGGAAATTGTTTGGTAAATTAATTATAAAGATATGATATTAATTAGCGAAAGAATTTACAAAAATGAATGAAAATCAAAGTGAAAATGCAATACCTGATTTAATTCAATGGTGTATAAACCCAGAGAAAACCCTTCTTCGTAATGTTTTTTTTTTTTTAATGTTTGTGTGTGTTTGCAGTAGTCACTGTTTGTTGGTTAAGTGGTTAGTGGCTAACCAACTCGGTTCCGACCTCTTGTTCCTTAACCAAAGTTTTAAGTTCGAACTTAACTAAAAATAAATAAAAAAAACCGTTGGCATTATAAGGGGTGGCTGTATATTGAGTTACTCATGGTGTCGTGTAAAGAGATTAGTTTACCTACTAAAGGCGAAGTGAATTTTTCATCGTAAGATAAAACATTAAAAAAAAGTGATTAGTGGCTAAGTAAGCAAAATATTGTTTTAATTCATTTTTTATAATAATCTACATACTATTTTTTTTTCATGTTATTTATGTGGATTTGTTCGAGCAATAGTTGTCATTAAATGTGAGATAATAGTGAGTTAAAAGCAAAATCAACGAGCACTAATGAGTAATGGGACATCTCCCCATTGAAAAATTGATATGATACCAATGCATAGTATTTGAATGTTTCATTTTACTATAGGTGTGCATACCTTTCCGTTTCTAAATTTCCAATTTGATAAAATAACAATCCAATTCGAAAATTTGAATTTATGGATCTTTTTTTGGAACTCCAGGATAACTAATTGGATTTCCTGCTTTCAAAATCGGATGGCGGATTGGAAACATAACGCAATTTATAAAATTCGAACTCCACATTTATAAAAAAAATACGTTACTAATCTAGAAACTCGGTTTTCGGTCCAAATTTTTGGATAAAAATGAAAAAAAAAACCTTTAGAAAATTATTTGGGAGGGGGAGACCTTGGAATCGAATTTGGAAATCCAGTTTTTCGATCACGATTTTGGAAAATCAATTTATCGCACCAGAACCTAATCCAAAAAAAATTGTTCCAAAAATTCAAATAGGATATTATCCAATATCAGAAAATGCACACCGCTGATTTTTCATACGAGTAATATGAAGCAAAATGTCAATTTTATAAAGTTGTAGCCTTTATTACCATAAGATTTGTTTCTACTACAAGGCTGTTAAAAGAAGGTAAAATTAATAAGCTACTTATCTGTTGAAACGAGAGAGAAAATAGAAATTGCCGCGTCGTGGTGGACCACTGTCCTAAAAGACGATTCCGCGCTACCCCGGTGCAGTAGAAACAATGCGGTCGCCCTCCAGGATTTGCACGGCGCCGGAATCTATGTGCACTCACAGATACCGACTGGAACTCAACTTATTGCCCAAAAAAGACTAGAAAAGTTTTGAAGTATTTTTGAAGAAGACAGAAGAAAGAATGTGGTTTTTGTTATATTTCTGAACTTGTGAGTTGGGGTATATATAGGAGAAAAGGGAAGAGAGTCCAACGGGCTAAAATAAATATATTAAATACTGAAAGGAATACAACGGGCTGACCTTAATGGCATTGACTATGATTTAATAACCAACGGCTCAATCCATAAATATATGACTGTTGGAGAATGACTATCGGAAGCCCAACAGTCCGAAAGAGTAAATGTTGTAATAAAACAATATTCCAAAAACAATGAACGGATTTTCAGTAAAAAGATAGAAGGCCCAAAGCCTAACCCATACACGCACACCGCGCATCGCATTCCCAAGTCCAAGACCAAGACCAAGGCCAAGGCCCGGCCCGGCTCGGCGCGCGCGCGTGTGAAGTGCTAAACCCAACAACCCACCTAGCACTAAAGCTTTTAGGATATTATAATATTATTACATATATAAACCCGAAAAACTCCTCATTTCTCTCCGATGTGGGATAGCACGGTTTTTGATAAAACCTTTCATATTCTCTTATTTATTTTCACATTTAGAATTTCCAACAAAGGCTACAACCTATTGTAATTCCTTATCCTTGCACAAAAAGTGAATGAAACAAAGAAAAATGAGATATAAGAAGCAAAACTTAAACCTTTCCAAAACTTTATGCACATGGATACTATTAAGGACGTCCATACTCACCTTGTTGATAGATTATTAATGCCATCAAGAGGACATGTTTTTTTCTAAGAATTTTTTTTAGAAGAGCATAAGAATTTTTAAAACAATAAGAATTTGAATGTATATATATATATATATATATATACACACAATAACAAGCAGAAATGAACATAAAAAACACTAAATGTTGAATGTCCCATGAAACAATCAATAATTGCACCACGAATACTATGGGGATGAGCCTGGTGCATGAGTTGCCAATCAACCTTACAAGTTAAACACCATACAAAGTTACCAGCCACTTTCACCCCTGCGAATGACATTGTAAATAAAGCTCAGGCAGTGAGAGTACACTGGATAGATGTATTCATTAAACACAATCGTTATACACCATTACTACAGTTCATCCACATGCTTATGCAGTTATGCCCATTGAATTTCGCACTGGCCTTAATATGAATAGCAGAAGATTACCACCATTATATGATTATGATGAATGAAAAGTACCTACAACATTTTTGGTTCTCCTTGAAATGAGATCCCTTTGCAGAGCGACAAGTACTCAGGTGAAGCTTTGGATAAAAAGACAGCAGCCCCCCATTTGAAGGGAACAAAGCCTTTCTTTTTCCACCACAATCCACTGATGATGCGTTCCGAACTTTGGCTCTTTCTGAGGTTTGATCGAGGTTAATGCCCTTTATTTTTGGTAAACAATGGCACTGCTTCATGAAACTATATATTATAGTTTGTTGGTTTTACTTCAATGCCAATCTCACCACTGCGTTAACAAAAATTATCAAACTAAAAAGAACATAAGATAAATTATGTTACCTTATGATTAGAAGTTCGGAAACATTTTTACAGCAAAGGCTTCATTCAATTCACTTGAAATTAATGAACTTGTCATTTGTTTACTTTGGTGAATAGACCTTGCATAGCCATATTGGAATATATACCTAAGCTAGTAAAATTACTTTTCCTAAAATTTGTTCTTTAAAGATGAAAAAAAATAAAGGAGTAACAAAACCATAGTATCTCACAGTAGCCTTTAGAAACAACAATCTTGATCATTATTATAACTAAAGTAAAAACCACTTAGAGGAAGAACTCGCTTGTAATAAAAAACACAATAACAATAAAAAAATAATAATAAAAAAAAACTCTCAAACTACAACCTAAAGTCCTCAATTATTGTAGAGCAAAAACCTTATAGCTCAACAAAATACAAATGTTTTTTTTTTTTTTTGACCTAAAAGGCTTTGGGCCTCACATATTTTATTTTTACTTTTATTTTCTCTCTTTTCTCGGTTAAATGTATATTGAAAGAATTTATTTAGGGTCAATTTTAACTTTTAAACTACAAAGGTTGTAGCTTATTATTGTGAAATGTTGTAGCTTGCAAACCTTGTAGCTTAGAAATATGATATGACATATCTTATAATAACTTGTAAATATAGTGTATTGATTCTAATATTTATTTTCTGGAGTATAATTTGTATTTATTATATTTTGAATATACAAACAATTGCAAATTGTGATATAATATATGTATCTAGTAGAAGTCCATAATATCATTAAGATTATTCAGTAATTTTCTCATACTAGCATTTTTGTTTCCAAAACAAACCCTAGTCCTATCTTATGCTCATCTTATTATATAACACGTTATTAGCACGAACCTCTAACCAACTTAGCAAACAAAACTTCTACAATTAATTGATTAAGGATAACATTTGCGTTAATATTAAATCCTAATGTGCGTATCAAATATTCAAATCATGCGTGTTTCCGTTTTGCTTGATTGCTCCTAAATTTGTACAAAAACCTTATATGAACTCATGAACTCATTAAACGATTAAACTTTACAAAAGTTTTTGTTATATATCAACCTCCTGAAGTTTTTGTCAAATATCCGGTCTTTCAAATTCTATATTTTGGAATTGCATACCACAACGTTGTCATTGTTATTTATCAAACTCTTGAAGAGTATGGATGTTTAAACTATAACCAAGTTTGAGCATGTGAGAGATAATCGGAATTGAGAATTTTCACATTAAAATGCAGTAAAAATAATCTTTTTACAGTCCGGAAGAGCCATAAACAAAGAATGTAATTACTTGTATGTTATTACTAATTTACATAAGATTTGACAATGTTATTGATAATATCAAGACTTGCCATAAATCATGACCAATATTGAGGACTAGGAGAGTGTAACGTGGAATTTAGGAGAGTCTTAGGGTAAGCTATAAAGAATGCAATTACTTAGGAGAGTGTATAATGGGATTTTGCAAGTACATATAGAAAACTGGGCTTTATAGGATGATGATATGAATTTGGGAAACATAGATAAGAAACTAATTAGGTGGAATGGAACTGTGTATGACGTACTATAAAAAATGCAGCGAATGATGAAAGTGAGATAGAAAAGGATGCTTTTGACTAATGTTCCGTATTAGGGACAGATGTATGGGAGGTTACATGCACGTGAGCAAAAGAGAACAAAACAATATAGACATGAGCGAGTATATTAACCGGTTTCTGCCAAGAGGAGTAGGAAGTGGCTCCATTAGGGAATCTAGTAGGGGCAGTACTAGCACCATGGTGACTTCAACTGACCCAGAGGATAGTTGTCATACCTGTGACACCATGCTTAATAGTGAAGACAGTGGATACTATTATATGCTCTCCTCCATTTTGTGTGCCTTCACTTATTACAATCATCCTGTTCCAAATAGATTATATGTTCTATTCGTAACAAAGGACTAAGGATGATGAGTTTCTTAGGGGGGGAGAGCATATAATAGTATCACCTATCCTCACTAATAGGGGTGGGTGTCTGTAAGACACGAGCACTCTAACTAACTAAAACAGAATTCGAGAAGCAATTAAGAGGAAATTTGAATTGATGATTAATTGATAGCCAAAAGGTTTAGTGAGTTTAGCTCACAACTCTCCAAGTAGTTCTCACAATTTCGGAATGACTGTTATATTGGTTCCCCTCTACTGTTTAATTCACTACTACTTCCAAAATAGCAAAATAGAACATTAATGACTCCTCCTAACAACTTGGAGCTTAACTCTAATTAGAACACATGCAAAAGAAAGTAAATTAATAATGCCAAAATAGTAGATATCCTCCAACACATGCTGCAGTTGAGGACTATGGAAGACCGTTGGAGCTGGGCTTCTTCTTGGGCCTCCTACTGTACGTACGGATCACTAGTGGTGGGCCTTGATTCGTTACATCACCCGCCGCCCAAACAACCACCTTGTCCTCAAGGTGGAAGTCGGGAAATCGCTGATCGATCAACTCCACTTCCTCCCAGGTTGCTTCGAATTCTGGAAGGTTTTGCCACTTAATCAGGACCTCCCTAGCCCCGCCTTCCGTTGTACGACAGCCCAGGACTCCTTCAGGTTCGGCGGCCAACTCTAGTTCAGGGGTCAGCTGACTCGGAATGTCGCTATAGCACTGACTAACACCCACAACACGCTTCAATTGTTACACATGGAATACAGGATGGATACGACAATGGTCAGGCAGTTTAAGCTTGTACGCCACCGTACCCACCTTCTGTTGTACCTCATAAGGGCCATAAAACCGCGCCACCAATTTCTCGTAGGGTCTCTTGGCTAATGAACGCTGGCGGTATGGTTGTAGTTTGAGGAATACCATCTCTCCCACCTCGAATTCAAGTTCACGCCTCCTCCAATCCGCATAGCCTTTCATCACTTGTTGGGATCGAAAGAGGTTTTCTTTGAGCTCATCCAAAATGTAGTCCCTCTCCTATAACGCCTCCTCTAATGATCCCACTGCTGTTCCTCCCCTTCCCATTCGTGTGATCTTCGGGGGTTCTCGCCCATAGAGTATCTGAAAAGGGGACATATGGGAGGAAGAGTGGATGGTTGTGTTATAAGAATATTCAGCCCAGGCCAACCACCGCGACCACTGCTTGGGTTGTTCTCCAGCGAAACAGCGAAGATAGGTCTCAAGTCCCTTGTTGACGATTTCGGTTTGTCCATCCGTTTGAGGATGGTACGAGGTACTCCGTCGTAGCTCCGTCCCTTATAGGTGGAACAGTTCCTTCCAAAAGATGCTAAGGAAAACTCGGTCTCTATTTGACACTATGGTGTCGGGAAACCCGTGAAGGCGGATCACTTCCCTCACAAACACCTTAGCCACCCCCTTGGCCGAAAAAGGGTGGCGCAGGCCCACGAAGTGAGCGTACTTTGAGAGGCGGTCTACCACTACGAGTATGGTGTCAAGTCCCCCTGATTTTGGTAAGCCTTCAATAAAATCCATACTTATCTCAGACCACACAGCCTCCGGAATATGCAATGGCTGGAGTAGACCCGCAGGTTGCTGTTGTGAAAGTTGTTCCGTTGGCATATTTCACATGCTCTGACATACTCAGTCACATCCTTCCTCATTCCTTGCCAAAACCACTCAGCTGCCAACCTCAAATATGTTTTCACCTTGCCGGCATGACCTCCCTACGACGTGTCGTGATAAAGGCGTAGTAGTGACCCCTTGTGAGTAGTTCCCCTTGGGACAACCACCCTCCCCTTAAACATTAAACGCCCTCCTTCGACTGTATACCCCTGTGGCCCGCTCCCTTGCTCTACCACTTCCTTTAATTTGCTCAAGTCTTCATCCTCGTTCACCTCACGAATTAATTATGTCCAGTCAATAGTGCAAGAAGTGACGAGGGACCCCTTCCCTCTCCACCCCCTTTCGGGACAAAGCATCCGCCACTCGATTAGAGGCGCCGATTTTGTATTGGATTTCAAAATCAAATCCGATCAACTTGCGGACCCACCATTGGTATTCCGACCCCACTTCGCGCTGCTAGGTGATGTACCTTAAACTTTGCTGATCACTCCTCACTATGAATCGTCGTCCTAGGAGGTAATGTTTCCACTTCTGAACTGCCAAGCACACCGCCAAACTCTTTTTCATAGATGGATTTGCCTTGGTTGGCGGGTCCTAGTAGTTTGCTGAAGAATGCAAGGGGTCTTCCATTTTGCATTAAAACTGCCGCGAATCCATAACCGGAGGCGTCGGCCTCCACGATGAATGGCCGAGAAAAATCCGGCATTGCTAGCACTGGGGCGCGTGTCATGGCCTCTTTAAACTGGTTGAAGGCTTTAGTTGCTTCATCAGTCCAACAGAAGCTATCTTTCTTGAGTTGGCTAGTTAGTGGTTGGGCCACTCTTGCATATTGGGCCACAAACTTGCGGTAGTAACCAGTTAGGCCCAGAAAGCCTCTCAACTCTTTCAGATTTTGTGGTATGGGCCAATCTAACATGGCCTCTACCTTACTCTGGTCCATAGTCACTCCCCCATGTGATATTACATGATCCAAGTAGGCCACTTCACTTTTAGCAAATTCACATTTCTTCAAATTAGCATACATCTTATGTTCTCTTAATACCTCCATCACCTTCCTAACATGTTCATCATGTTCCTCACAACTCGCACTGTACATAAGAATGTCGTCAAAAAACACTAAAACGAATTTCCGCAAGTACGGCCGGAAAACTTCATTCATCAAGGACTGAAAAGTTGCCGGAGCGTTCGTAAGACCGAACGGCATCACAAGGAACTCGTAATGGCCCTCGTGAGTGCGGAAGGCAGTTTTATGAGTATACTCGGGCCTTACACGAATCTGATGGTACCCAGCCTTCAAATCCAGCTTAGTGAAAACTTAAGCTCCTCCTAATTCATCCAACAGCTCGTCTATCACCGCTATCGGATACTTATCCGGTACCGTCTCCTTGTTGAGTGCACGGTAATCCACGCAGAACCGCCATGAACCATCTTTCTTCTTGACCAATAGCACCGGACTCGAAAAAGGACTCGTGGAGGGTTTAATTATGCCGGCGTCGAGCATCTCGCGTATGAGGCGTTCAATTTCGTACTTCTGAAACTGAGGGTACCGGTAAGGGCGCACGCTCACCGGATTGCTACCATCCTTCAGGATAATCCCATGCTCATGACCTCTTGTGGGTGGCAGTCCTTGTGGGGTTTCAAAAACATCTGCAAATTCGACCATGGTTTTATGCAGAAATTCCGGCCAGCTCACCCCGTTCTCCGAGCCCCTTTCCCCCCTTTTACATCTGTGATAGTTCCACTAAGAGAACCCCTTGTTCCTTCCTTAAGGCACGAATCATGGCTTTCAAGAACACCCATGTGCGAGCTAGAGTGGGATCTCCCTTAAAAGTGACTTCCTTGTTTTTTCCATTTAAATCCCAACTCTTGTATTTTCCAGTTAGTCCGAACCGTCCCTAACTTTTCAAGCCATTGTATTCCCATGATGACATCTGAGTTCCCCAGTTTTAGGGGTAAAAAGTCCTCTTCAATAGTCACTTTTTCGTCGAGATTTAATCGGACCCCAATGCATTGTCCCTTCCCTTTCACGGCCTCGTCGTTCCCGAGAGACACTCCAAAAATCCCCTCCCCCACCACTGGTAGCCCTACTTCCGCCACCAACGATTCCGATATATAATTGTGGGTGGCTCCAGGGTCGATCACCACCACCACCGGGTGCTCATTAATAGTCCCCCGTGATTTCATTGTTTTCGGGCTTGTCAAACCCACCAATGAATTCATGGATATCATAGGGGTTGTTTCGTCGTGGGTCTCACCGGGTTCCTCCATGGCAGCGAGCTCCCCTTCTTCCTCACCTTCGGTGTCCTCCACTAGGAGCACACTCAACTCACGAGCCTTGCACTTGTGACCCACACCCTACTTTTCATCACATTTAAAGCAGAGTCCCTTGGCCTTGCGCTCTTGCAACTCCTTCTCCGATAATCGTCGAACGTCCCTCGTGAAACGGGATGTGGTGCTTTGACTCAGACCCGTCGGGCCCGTTGGGTAATTCTACCCTAGTGAGCCCGGGCTGGCCACACTGGTCTTACTAATCAGGGTGGTGTTGTTGCTCGGGTTCGGGTTTGGCGTACTATGGGCCGAGCCACCCCCAAGTAGCGTGTTGGTCGGACTTTTGTGAAAGTAGGAGAAGGAAGTGGGCCTGTTTAGAGTCGCAGGGGGTTTCTTCAGGCTGCTCACCCTGTTTCTCTCTTCGATCCGTAAAGCCAAGTCCATGGCTTGTTCAAGAGTCATCGGATTAAGCATCTGTATTTCTGCTTTGATGTCTTCCTTTAAGCCATTCACAAATTAGCCCTTCATTATGCTCTCCGGAACATCGTCGAGGGGTGAAGCCTTCCTGATGAAAGACCTTCGATACTCCGCCATCGTCGTTGTGTGTGTCACTGTTAACCACTGCTCGTGAAGGGTTCCAGCGTTTGTGGGGCGAAATTGGAGCAAAACCCGCTCCTTCAAGTCCTCCCAAGACACCACGGGTCTCCTCCGGTGTTCCCATTGATACCAACGTAGTGCGTCCCCTTCCATGGAGACCACAGCAGCCTGTAATTTCTCAAAGTCTAGTAATTGATAAAAATGAAAATATTGCTCTCCCCTCAAAATCCAACCATCCGGGTCGGTTCCATCCAAGGTGGGCATCTCTAGCTTTCGATGCTTCCAATTCCCCCTTCCTTCGAGGGTTGTCTCTCTGCCATTGCCATGCCTTCTCGCCTCCATTCCCCTCGTTTCTCCAACTTCCTCTTCTTCGTAACTCCCTGCCTGCCTCCTTTCTCTTCCCTCCACCAACGTTTTAATCTCCGCGAGGTACTTCTCATGATTTTGCTGGAACGTATCCAGCCGCCCTTCCAACCGTCGTGTGGCTGCCAACTGCTCTTCATGGAGCCGTGTCTCTACTAACTGCCTCCATTCGTCCATGCATGCTGGCTGCAACTGCCCTGGAAACAATCTGCTGGATTGTCTCGTCTAAGTTGCCCACCTTTGAGCTGACCTCTTCCAACGTTCCTTCGAGCGCCTCAATTCGTTGCGTATGTGTACCAGGAGCCATGGCTGCTCTGATACCAACTGTAAGACACGAGCACTCTAACTAACTAAAACATAATTCGAGAAGCAATTAAGAGGAAATTTGAATTAATGATTAATTGATAGCCAAAAGGTTTAGTGAGTTTAGCTCACAACTCTCCAAGTAGTTCTCACAATTTCTGAATGACTTTTACATTGGTTCCCCTCTACTGTTTAATTCACTACTATTTCCAAACTAGCAAAACAGAACATTAATGACTCCTCCTAACAGCTTGGAGCTTAACTCTAATTAGAACACATGCAAAAGAAAGTAAACTAATAATGCCAAAATAGTAGATATCCTCCAACACATGCTGCAGTTGAGGACTATGGAAGACCGTTGGAGCTGGGCTTCTTCTTGGGCCTCCTACTGTACGTACGGATCACTGGTGGTGGGCCTTGATTCGTTACAATGTCTCAGGTACATAATCTTGACCACAGGTATAACAGTTATCCTCCGGTCAGTTGAAGTTTCCATGTTCCTAGTACTATCCCTATTAGATCCCTAATAGAGCTACTCCCTGCTCCTCTTGGAAGAAACTCGTTAATATACTCATGTCTATGTTGTTTTATCCTTTTTTCCTCACACGCCTGTAACCTCCCTCCCATAAATCTGTCTCACCTTCATCATTTATCATTCGCTACATTTTTATAGTACCTCATCCACAGTTCCCTTCTACCTAATAAGTTCCTTATCTATGTTTATCAATCCACATCATCATGTAAAGCCCATTTTGCTATATTTGTTTGCAAAATTTCCCCGTACACTCTCCTAAATGTCTCCCAAGACTTTACATTAGGTAAGGTGTTAATGATCATAAAAGCTTGCACCTCCGGTCGAGCATAGTGGTTACTTTCTTCATGACCTTTCACATTAGGCTCCCAAATGTCCAAGTACTTGATAAGCATGGTTCGTAGCTTCGTCCCACCAAACCCTGTCTTGGAAAGCATCAGGCTCTCTCATGTTGAAGTAATTCCTAGTAGCTCCATCATTTCCAGCTCCAACAAAGGCCATCTATTAACATAAATAAAAATTTAAAATAAAACATAATTATCATCCAAATTTCACATATTTGTAATATTTCATACTCAACTATTCTTCATTCTCATCTGTCCCCAGCTATCCCTCACATTTTTTCTAAAAAATAAACTGCAGTAAAACCTTTTTTTCAAGATTGTTGTTTTTAAAACCGTGCTTTGATATCACCTGTAACAGTCCGGTCTTTGTCCCAACAAAACCTATGCTAACTATACTTAGCAAGAACTATTCGAGTCGATGACCGAGCTGTTACTCCAATACCATGACCCATTATAGAAGAGTTCACAGATATTAGAATGTTTTTAAAGAAGAAACAAAAAAGTTCTTCCTTTAGAGTTCTTACTGTTACATCATAATTTTAAATGGGAAAGGAAAATAAGACAAAGTTTACAAAGTCAAACAAATTATTACATAGCTGAAAATATATCAACGCCAGAAACATCCATAACCACTACATTACTTAAAAATACGCATCATAGAAACCTTCAACCTTCTGCAAAACTCAAAAGTCTGCCCTCACCAAGTGGTTCATAAAACAAAACTATCAGCGAAGCTGAGTACACGGACTTGGCTAGAAATAGAACAAACACAATCAACAACTTGACCATAAATTCAAGATTTGAAAACCCATTCTCAAACAAAAAGCTTCTCAACTCTGGGAAATACATCTTTAGGCTGCCAAGAAAACCCACTTGGTAAAGAATATAGCATTTTTATTTCAAAACTTATAGTTCAGTGGTAAAATGGACCAATTTACAGAGTAACGCGACATGACTCCACAAGCTCTTACATACTAGGATCGTCACCATTTGAATTCGTCCTACTTGCAAAACTTTCAAGATATATGCCTTACTAGTACAAATGTCAAACACATGACATTCTTACAAAATTCTCATAGTCTAACTGTTAATCTGCAACTTCTTCTCCAAAACAGTTTCAATACACATTAACTAGTTCTATTTTCGTTAATACTTCGTGTCAAAACAAAAACACGCTTCAAAACCTACTTAAAGCCATTGACATCATCACAATCTAGCTTTAATAGACCCTTAAGCTACCGCCCAAAAATTCGTTTAAAAACAATTATCAAGCTACCTAAAATTGTGATTTTTAGAACCATGACTCATGCTCTTTTTGAGCTGAAAGCATACTAATACTTCAATTAAAACCAAGGGGTTTTAAGGCACGAAATAAACCTTTATACTTCGTATATCATCTAAAATTCTGTACAATAACATAGGTTGAGTTCAATCAAAATTTTTTTTGGGTCAAAACCGAAAATATCACCACTAGTTTTGATATTACTTAACAACTTCCAACAATATAAAGTTTAAGGTTGCTACTGGATATATAGCATATATATACTGTAAATACTTCAAAAAAAAAAAAAAAAAAAAAAAAAAAAAAAAT
>PYUH01003988.1:149168-189395 GCA_016808085.1 Suaeda aralocaspica | reverse complement strand
AAAAAAAAAAAAAAAAAAAAAAAAAAACATATATGTTGAAAATAGCACAAGAAAACCATACATGCAAATCATAATTCATTCACAAAATTGAGTGTAAGTTATGAAGATTGTTTGTGTACCTTCGGAGCACCTAAACACCACCAAAACCTAGTTGATAGCTGCTGGTTCCTTTCCCTTATCAGCCACCTACAACATATATTGATATGAAATCAATAATACCTCCCAAAGAATTCATAATAACTCACTAATCTAGCTATTAAACCCAATTTCATCCCCTTTACCTAAGCTAAGAAATTCCTGTCATCAAAATCACCTTTTTGCTGCTTCTAAAGCTCACACATTCTAAAACACAATAAAAGGTAGCATTTAGATCATTTTCTTGCAAGAATTACAGAGAAAAAGGAGAAAAATAACAAAGAACACACCCTCTTGCTGTACAGTTCCTGGCGGGTGCAGGGGGTTGTTTTGTTCTGTTTTGGGGTACTCTAGTGAGGATGTATTTTGGGTGAAGAGAACAACTTTGGTTTTTGTTATTTTTTTTATTTTTTATATACTATAGGTTGGTTAGGATAGTTTTATGATTTTCTCAACCAGTAAGCTAAGGTTATTTTGTGTCAATAGGTCTGTCCAGATTTTTTTGATGTTAATCACACTTCATTCCTTATATAACCTTCTAATCCCAACTAAAATGTACTTCATTCTCTTGATAATTTTAGTTTCACATCAGTATAGGGTCATCCACCAGACTACCTCATAAGAACAGTTCATAATTTACTTGCACAAATTATTATTCAAGATTCATCCAAACAAAACATTTGCAATCATAAGGAATAAAAAAAAGTTACATAAATAACTTGGCGGGGAAAAAAATTGCCTAATTTAGCTGGTGGATTGGATAAGTTGCAGCAGACAGAACAACCGTTTCATTGCTTCAGCAAAAAGATGTCTGAAGAGATTCAAATTGTGCATTTGGTAAATCCGTACTTTTAATTTCAAGAGCAAGGCCATCTGAGCTATGGAGATTCTTAGAGTCTAGCACTCTAGAAGCATTTGATGGCGCTCAAGGGTTTTGTGCTTTTTAAGCACCTATCGAAGTAGTCCAGTGACTCTATATTGGTGTGTAAAGGAACAAATAATCGTGGATAAAAAGTAGAATAAAGGAACAAACTTGTTCAATAATAGCACCACAGGGTTGGTGGAATAAAGGAGCAGACTAGTTCAATCACTTCACTAGAATTGCCAAATACCTTGTACAGTTAATTAACCAAGTCAATCCCTGTAACTTCAGGTGAACTCAACTGAGCTAGCTACTAACTTATCCTACTGTATATAACGTTTATTTTCTATTTGAAACATCAAAGTAATATTTGACTATTAAGATTGATTATTCTTGATCAAACTATAGTTTGCTCATTCAACAGTCTAATTGTATGTATACAACCACTACTTTTTTTCTCCTCAACACTAATTCTGCATATCTGATATTCAGAGCTGTTGTTTGCTAATGCAGTTAGTTTTTGCTATTGAAAATTGTCTTTTTCATTTAAAAAAAAAATTAATAATAATAAGGGGAAAAAAACTCTACCTGAATGAGCCTTTGCACTGTCACCAGCTGTTAAAAACTTTGGCAGTTGAAGGATTGCCATCTAAACTTTCAAAGGTCAAGCTGCCCATGTAAGGGATTTATGGTGAGTGAGTGACAATACAATGTCTGTAGATTGAACTGAAAATCAGAAAGGATCTTGACGGAAACTATTTTTTCATTTGCCTTTTTTCTACAGCTACACTAAAGATGAAAGAAAAACGAGCAGCTGACCTGCTAGCTCAATAAACCAAAACGTCCACAAGGTAAGCTCAATTGATAATGAATAGTGCTCTTGCGATGCCAGAATATGCCAGATACTGGTTTAGTGATATGCTCTGCACAAAATGAAAATATGTGTTTATTCTTTTTTTTTGGTAAAGTAACTAAAATGGTTGTTATTCAGCTATATGCCTCTTTTTTCTTAATTCCAAAAAACATGATTCAAGTTCCAGTAAACTTATTCTACATGTTTCTGTTATTAGTGTCAAACATTTTCCATTGAAAGGACTAGCTAGAAGTCATGAAGTTGAGCATGGCTTTATTAATTGCTTTTCCTGGCTAAATCCGTTTTCATGCTTCATTAATATCTAATAAACAGAGAACTTTATATACAGATGGCTTCTGAGTTTGTGTAGTTATGTGACAGAACAGTAAGATGTACCTTGCTTCATGCACATAAGTTTTCATTTTGGCAAACTGAGCTCGAAGCAGCTGAAGAAACAGAATTTCAGTGATGGCAGCTTCATTTCCACTTTCATCTTATTTTGTAATGTTGCAAACTTAAATACCTGAAGAACTCAACATCACCAATAATCCCCACATGAGCACTCACCATCAGAAAAATGATGGAATCTGTTACAGTCTCGCAGAACAATTTGGCGACCAACAATCTTTGATATGTATCGAAATGCTGAATGACAGTCACCACACACTCGCAGATTTTTCATTATCCTGATAGTCGAGGTTGATTTGCGAGTAAGAACAAAAGCAATGGCTAGCTTCTCGCTGTGATAACTCAGGAGTTCTTCCTTGCTCTCTGATTCAAGATCATACAAAGCAAAGCTTGTCTGTGGCACATAGCCAGCCTCCCTAATCTTTCTAAGCAATTCTCCCAGCTTTTCATATATTGCGTGACTCTCAGGGTGTGAATTGTCTCCAGAAACAAACACATGAATGCCATCCTTCATACTGACCCAACTGCAACCAGCTTGCTTCTTTGCTGCTGCTAAACTCATTGAATACCGGGTTTTGGCCAATTTTTCCCACTTTGCTCCAGCAGCATACATATTAGACAGTAGTACATAATTTGTGCCATTTTCTGGCTCCAGCTGCAAAAGCATCTCTGCAGCTCTCCTACCTAATTCACTGTTGCGACCATTGGTCCGACAGCAAGACCCCAGAACTGTTCTCCAAATAAGAGCATTTGGCTTTACAGGCATCTTCTCTAAGAATTCTTCAACCTTATCTAACTTACTTGATCGCCCAAGCAGGTCAACCATGCATGAATAGTGCTCTATCTGAGGAGCCAGTCCATATTCCTTGCTCATAGACTCAAAATGCAAAGACCCCTTTTCAACCTGTCCACCATGACTACAAGCAGACAGAACTCCAACAAATGTGACATGATTTGGTGGTTGACCTTCTTGCTTCATTTGGTCAAAAATCTCTAAAGCTTTGTCGACAAAACCATGTCGTGCATAGCCCGATATCATGGTATTCCAAGTATATGAATTTTTCACAGGCATCAACTCAAAGAATCTTGAAGCATAGTCTATCCTTCCACACTTTGCATACATGTCAACAATAGCACTACCCACCACAACATCAGATTCCAGATGAGCCCTAATTTGACAAGCATGAACTTCCATCCCACGCTCCAAAGTAGCAACAGATGCACAGGCACTAAGAACAGTTGCAAAGGTGAAGTGATCTAACCTTTGACCACTCTGCAACATGAACCATACAAGATCGACAGCCTTGGATAACTGCTCATTATGAATGCAACTAGATATCATAGAGTTCCAACTAACCTCATCTCTCTTAGCCATTCTTGAAAATATTGATTCACAGTCTTCCATCCTGCTGCACTTCCCATAGCAAGAGATAAGTGCATTTTCAAATGTGGTGTCATTTCTGAAGCGATATTTGAATGCCAATGCATGAACCTGAGGGCCTACTTCAGAAAGTGAAAGTGGATCGGAGGATACTGCAGAAAGAACATTCACTAAGGTCACCTCATTAAGATTCCAGCCCAATTGCATCATCTCCTGAAAGTACATCACTGCTTCAGATGCATATGCTTCAGAGTCAGCCAATGCACCAATAATAGAATTCCATGAAATCTGATCATGCTCGGGCATCAATAAAAATAACTTTTGGCATTCTTTGAAACTCCTTGTATCTGCATATAATGAAAGTAATGTATTGCAAACTGAGACATCAGAACCAAGTCCAATTTTTACTGTTTCTGCATGTACTTGCGCTCCTTGCCTTAGCCAACCCAAGCTAGCACATGAACTCAAGCAACTTATCAAAGCAAAATTCGGTGGCCGAATCCCACTTCTTCTCATACGGCAGAAAATTTTTAGGGCTTCTACAAACATTCCATTTTGATCAAGGCTAGCTATCAGTGAGTTCCATGAGACCAAATCTCTCTCACCCATCTGTTCAAAAACTGCACAAGCAGTACTTATATCCCCACATTTTGCATACATATTAATTAAGGCATTGGAAATTGTAACCTTAGCATCACCTAACCCTCTTCTGATCTCGAATGCATGAAGTTCTTTACCCTTTTTTCTTCCTTCTTCCAATTCATTGAATTCAGTAAAAGCGCTTAAGAGGACCACATAAGAGTCCGCATTAACTACAACCAAATGTTTCATTTGTTTGAAGACATCGACAGCTTCTTCTCCTCTCTTTTGGTTCACTAATCCAACCATTAACCCATTCATTGTAACTGCATTTTTAACACTCATAAACTCAAATATCTTTAACGAATCGTCAATCAATCCAAACTTTGCAAATCCACTGACTAAAGCGCTCCCTACATACAAATCCTCCAGGAATCCAGATTTTTGAACTCTTGATGCAATTTGCTGAAGTAAGCATGAACCAAAGTGCAGAGAAGTAGCAGCCGCAGCAATCACACTACTCAATGTGTAAGAATTCGGTTTAAAATCAAACTCTGAAGCTTCATTTTGCATCCTAGAAAACATCTCCATCGCACCAATTACATTCCCTCTTTTAGAGTACACTGAAATGATAGAATTCCATGATACTAAAATCGGTTCATCAACCTCATCAAACACTCTCCTAGCATCGCCACAAGACTCTAGACAACAGCTTCCATACATCGATATCAACACATTACTAACAAGCACATCACAAGCAAAGCTAGTCTTCGATATCAAACCATGAATTTGCACACCAAACTTAAGATAATCAGGCCCCAACTCTTGGCAAGCACGCAACACACTACCAAACGCGTAGTTATTAGGATCATAACCTGCAGAAACCATGTCCCGAAAAGCAGCACACGCTTTAACCGGCACACCATTCTGACTATACCCCGAAATCAAACAAGCCCAAGAAACCAAATTTCTCTCGGGCATTTCATCGAACACCTTACGTGCCGAAACAATATCACCAATTCTAACATACACATTGATCAAAGAGTTAACAA
This sequence comes from Suaeda aralocaspica, assembly GCA_016808085.1. Classification (NCBI taxonomy): domain Eukaryota; kingdom Viridiplantae; phylum Streptophyta; class Magnoliopsida; order Caryophyllales; family Amaranthaceae; genus Suaeda; species Suaeda aralocaspica. The sequence goes on along the minus strand of PYUH01003988.1, from coordinate 184,125 downwards.
GAAACAAATCTGATTCAAACCCATGTTTGTAAATACCAAGATGAAGTTGATTAGCTTCACTTTGGGACTTAGAATACTGGTATTTATAAACAAGAAAGTCTCGAATTTCGTGTCCGAAATCGAGTTGATGGTTGATTGAATTTCTGGGGTTTGAAGAAAAAGGGTTTTGAGAGGGAAAAGAGTTGATTGTGGCAAGTGTAGTGAAGGGAGAATGCTGCAAAGTGATCAAACTTCGTTGAAGTAATCTGGGATACATTTATTGTTTGTTTGAAAATCAGTTATTTCATATAATATTTTGCCGCCAAATTATAACGACTACATTCACTACTTATTTATTTAATTTTTTCTAAGTAATTTATTTGTAGTACTATAGAGAATATGTAATCTCAATCGTTTTCCATATGCTTTATCATACAATGTAGTATATATATATATGATTAGTAACTTCTAAGAATATTTAAAAGCCATTTATTAAGAGGGTAGATTATTACATGAGAAATAAAAAGACAAAAGAGAGTTACGAGAAGTGGAATAGTCATTATTTGGCTAATTTCTTTACGAAGATTTAACGTAAAACTTACTAATTGTTACATATTTTCGTCTTTCTCTAATTTTTCCATTTTTTCTATGAATTTCTTCTACACATCTGCTTTCTATGATCCAATTTTATTCTTAAGAAGCGCATGATCTTAGAAATTGTATTTTAGAAGACTAAACTCAATTTCAACTCAAAGCTAGTGAAAGCTATTTGACGTTCCCTAAAAAAAAGGCTATGTGACATTACGCAAACTCCTAATCATTTAGAATTTAAATTGAATAATTGAGAATTTTATCTAATGAGGACTTTTTAAAACAAAACTAGTTATTGGCCCGGACAATATTTCATGTCATTGCATATATACTTATCATGTCCAAAAATTTGAAAAATAGTCAATGAAATTTTATCAAACACATAAAGTATATGAGCGGGGTGATATACATGTGTAAGCATAATTAAAATTGGAGTTGTATTCTAACTAGAATTAATGCAATTATATGTGTGCTTTAATGGGTTTGACTAAAAACATTATTTATAAACTTTTATTTTTTCATTGTTAGTATAAAATGGTTCATCGTTGTGTGGTGGTTAGATTACTTTATAATTAAGAGCTCATGGGGTCAACTCTTGATATGAACTTTTTGGATGAGGATTATTGAACTTCGATTAAATGTGAAAATCGGTGAATACAACGACAAATAATATAAACACTAGAATTTTGGTCCGGGCAATGCCCCGGGTCGGCTACAATTATCAAATATGCTTTTGTTTGTTTTCATAATGTGTATTTTGTTTAGTGCGAAATTAGATTGCATGGATTATAAATAAGTTACTAATTAAAAAAGCAAAACAGTTATAGAAGACTTAGGTAAAAATAACAATGTTATAGTTTTGGTGCAAGTGAATAAACGATACAAATCAAAAGCCCATACATTCAATTACAAGACTTTATTATCCATTACTTTGAAATATTAAACATCAAATTTATTATGGATTGATGGTTAAACTTTGACTGGTAGCGGGTGCTTTTATGAATTTGGTTCAAAGGGAACTATTAAAGTTTCAATATTATCCATGTCTAATTATCAAATATTTGACATGAATGCTACACCGTATATTTGAAATGAAGAATTCTAACAACGTAACTTAAGATAGATGCACAAAGCTAAAAGTTGCTTTTGGAAAAACAAATGTAAACAACATAAATCCTATGTACTAAAGCTAGAAAGCCCCAATTGTAGCATACTAGCATCTAATTATTTGGTGGCTGTCAGACTGTCAGAGCTCCTTTTAGTGCATTAATACATGTGCAAACTTTTATCAAAGATATGGTTCTAACTTCTAAGCAAAAAGCTGCCTACAAAAAGGATTCGTTTATGAACACTTGTCGAAATCTAAAGAAGAAATAAATCACTTTGTCATAGTACCACAATTCCATAATGTTGCAACTAAACAACTTTTTTTCCAGTCCAAAGTTCTGGCAACTAATGCAACATGCAGTTCAGTTTACAGTATGTTTTGTTTACCTGTAACAATTGTGCAAGAACCTTATTAGTTATTATGTTTACTGTCATAACTTATGCAGCCGCAAAACAGACAGCACAATCCCGTCTTTTTGCCTTGCAGTTGAAGTTATTTTCGAGAAACGTAATGACATAGTTACTTCCGCCATGTACTGATGTACATAGCAAAAAAAAACTTACCCGATATAACTTTAAAAGGCCGATGTAGTTATAATATGAAAATTGATAGTTTGTTACAAGAGCATAGAAATACAAATTTTCTGTCGAAATAAATCAAGGGTGCATCAACAAATTGGCTCCTCTGTCAACTTTGAGATATCAGTTTTCTACATGTCAGAATTTCTCACATTTCTCTCATTGACAAACTAATTATTGAACCAAACTCAATAGAAGTTAAACAGTAAAAACTATGTCCGAGGCAAGAATTCTCTAGCTTGAGCTCTTTTTTGCACAAAACCTACTCCTAATTCCATGTAAAGCACTAATTATGACCGTACAAATGAAGTGACAGATCTAACANGACTGGTAGCGGGTGCTTTTATGAATTTGGTTCAAAGGGAACTATTAAAGTTTCAATATTATCCATGTCTAATTATCAAATATTTGACATGAATGCTACACCGTATATTTGAAATGAAGAATTCTAACAACGTAACTTAAGATAGATGCACAAAGCTAAAAGTTGCTTTTGGAAAAACAAATGTAAACAACATAAATCCTATGTACTAAAGCTAGAAAGCCCCAATTGTAGCATACTAGCATCTAATTATTTGGTGGCTGTCAGACTGTCAGAGCTCCTTTTAGTGCATTAATACATGTGCAAACTTTTATCAAAGATATGGTTCTAACTTCTAAGCAAAAAGCTGCCTACAAAAAGGATTCGTTTATGAACACTTGTCGAAATCTAAAGAAGAAATAAATCACTTTGTCATAGTACCACAATTCCATAATGTTGCAACTAAACAACTTTTTTTCCAGTCCAAAGTTCTGGCAACTAATGCAACATGCAGTTCAGTTTACAGTATGTTTTGTTTACCTGTAACAATTGTGCAAGAACCTTATTAGTTATTATGTTTACTGTCATAACTTATGCAGCCGCAAAACAGACAGCACAATCCCGTCTTTTTGCCTTGCAGTTGAAGTTATTTTCGAGAAACGTAATGACATAGTTACTTCCGCCATGTACTGATGTACATAGCAAAAAAAAACTTACCCGATATAACTTTAAAAGGCCGATGTAGTTATAATATGAAAATTGATAGTTTGTTACAAGAGCATAGAAATACAAATTTTCTGTCGAAATAAATCAAGGGTGCATCAACAAATTGGCTCCTCTGTCAACTTTGAGATATCAGTTTTCTACATGTCAGAATTTCTCACATTTCTCTCATTGACAAACTAATTATTGAACCAAACTCAATAGAAGTTAAACAGTAAAAACTATGTCCGAGGCAAGAATTCTCTAGCTTGAGCTCTTTTTTGCACAAAACCTACTCCTAATTCCATGTAAAGCACTAATTATGACCGTACAAATGAAGTGACAGATCTAACATATTTACGCTGCTGTTTTTTATTCTACTAAGGTCCAACTCTATTCTACAGCATTGCTCCCAAGCTATTTGCTCAATCCATATTTTAAGATTAGCCTTCTCATCGATTCCAAATATAGCTCATAGACACCATAAATTTCAGAAATTCATTGAAGGCTTGAATCTCGAGCTGCAACACTGAAAGTTGTGTCAGCAAATTGATATTCAATCAATTGAACTGTATATATTCTTCAACAGTATCTTAAGAAAACCACAATCCAGCGAAAGCTCCACAATAATGTAGAAAATTGGTGTAAGGTGAAGGATTTCAGTTCTCGAGCTACCCATTTAGAAACTAGATTGCTTCAAGCTATCAGTTCTCACAACTGCCTTGCCGAAAAGTAAATTTGGTTTGTGGCTAGTGTCTTGAATGAGTGGAAATTCTAGGTGAATGATGAAAGATGAGTAATCTTCTCCCCTAATATATTGCAGAGTACCATTCATGATTCTCACAAGCTTGTGACCAATGTACATGCCCAATCCTTCTCTCGACATGCTTGTGCTGCGGTGAAACATCTCTTGGATCAGGTCCTCTGGGACACCTGGGGATGGATGTGTAATTCTGCAAAGCAACTGACGCATTAATATTTGTATGATTACCTACTCTGCTCATGTAGTATGTAATATCAAACTGATTGAGATTCACTGATACAGTCCGAAAAGGAAAGGAAAGCCGTAGGAATATACCACTTGAGAATGCAGAGCCATTGTTTTAATAAAATAAAATTAGAAAAATCACTTTTGTACTACCTGAATTCAACACGAAGAAGTTGCATCTTCTTTCCTATGGATTCCTTTTTAGGATTTACCATGAACATGACAGAGGATCCACTGAATGCAGGGGTAAAACGAACAGTGACTGTCAAAAATTCTGACAGGATTTGCTGGAGCCTCAGATTGTCTCCATAGAGATACAGAGAGGTAAGATCAGCAGGCGAGTTGCGCATGAGTTGAACCTGGCTTTCCTGGCTTGAAGGCATCACCTGACTCATGACAGCTTCAAGAGCTTCTCCGAGATTGAATTCTGCAGACTTTGTTTCCATGTAACTGCAAGTAACAGTGGAAAAATCAAAATTTTCAGTTTCATAAACCTGATTCCGTTGACACAAAATTTTGATTGAAAAAACCAAAATACTCCTAGCTCTGACTAAAAATTTCAATCTTCCAATAAAGAGGGCAAATAAAGAAAAAGAATAAATTCCCAATGCTAAACTAAATCATCCTACCCTTCTTCAATACTTGGAATATCATTGTCCTCAGTTATCTTCTTCAATTGATCTTCACACAATGACCTTGTCACCAGCAACTGTTTTTGCCCTCCACTCAGTTCAGAAGACTCAAATAGCTTACGGGTAAAGACCATTCCTAGCATTGGATTCCTGATCTGGTCTCGAAAGTACGTCAGCTTATTTTGTGAGCTTTCAGCAGCCTTTTGTGAAACCTTCTGCAAGTGTAGGGTATATTGAAGCTCTGGACTTGGTACATGAAGGAAACACAAAGATCCAGTGACCTTTCCCTCTGCATCAGTCCGTGGACTTGCAGATAGCAACGCTTCAATACACTTACCATGGCGATCCAAGAACGTAAAGCACAATTTATCTGCATCTTCACCAGCAATTATGTTATTTAGTAGTATCCTGAGCCTAATTAAGGTGTCATGTCCTTTGACCTGGCACCCAGTGCTTTCTGTAGTGAACACCTCTCCGAGAAGCATACGACCAATGACTTCATCTTTTCTAAAACCAGATAGTTTTTCCATTGAATCATTCCACTCCAAGCAAATACCTTGCTCATTCATAATAAATATCGGAGGGATAAGATGATTATGGTTCCTCACAATTCCAGTATAGTCACCTTGCATTTGAGTATATTTGTCCATGATGTTTTTCTGCATAGTAACATCTTGCCCAATAAAGCAAATCCCTGTAACATTTTCATTGACATCCCGACTACAGCATGCATTAACTACAACTACAGGATTACTTTTTTCCCTGGAACCAAATGTTCTTAATCTTACTTCAATGTGTTTCTCCTCAATACCTGCCAATTAGAATAAGAGTGTGACGAAGGAAGTTGTAACAAATAATAAGAACGCAAGTGCTAAGTGGATAGATGAACAGGACCAATATGTTCATGCATATTCTTTCTCATAGTTCATACATGCATTATGACTACTTAGCACATATATTTTTCATTCAGAGATAACACAGGGGGGGATGAAAAAGAGAAAATTGGAGAACTCATGCATTACATGGGCGTACAATGCACAATTCATTAAAACTTTCATTAGATCAGTAACACAACAATGTCATCCATGCATAATGTAATTTATAAAGGGATTTTAGTCACTGTTCACAGCACGTTAGAAGGATTAGAAGATGCAGTATCCATGCATATGACTACTAAACATGTGTTATGAATAATCAAACAATAATTGACATCTTCCTAAACAGTCCGTACAAAAATTAAATATTATGGCATGAATAAAGCAGTTTGAAGTCAAATATTTATGCTGTAAACTACCTTGTACTGCCAAGGAGAGCATCTTTTTAACTAATCCAACTGATTCATCAGCTACCACATCAACTAAGGGTAAGCCACTTGCTTTGTCTATAAGTAAACCAGTCAATTCAGCCATTTTGGCATTCCATCCATTTATAACACCAGATACGTCCACAGAGAAGATTGGGACAGCAGCAGTTTCTATGAGACGAATCATTTCATTGGTGACAGTTTGGAGATTATTCACTAGTGAGCTATCAATTCCGGGTACATTGACCACCATTTTTGAATTGTCCGTGGTAGATTTTGCAGATTTCGCAACACTATCCTTCATTATATCTTTTAATATGAGTTGTAACGAATGGACGGCATCCATTTCCATGTCTTCCCACGGAAGACTTCTCCATTTAACCACCTCTAAGAAAGCCTTAAAGGATGATCTGGGGTGCATCTTTCTTCCGTCATCTGTGTCCACAGGATCATGCTTCGCACCACCCCATTGTATTTCTTTTGCTGTATGGGATCTAAACCAAAAAAGGATATCTTTAGGAGCTATTCTAACAGCAACCATACCACAAACAGCATTGCCAAGTTCTGAAGCATTAGGGTAACCAGCTTCCTTAAGGCTGTCAGTACTTAATCCTTTAGTGGCACCGTGATGATGAAAGAGCCACTGTGCAATGTCTCTAATTTGTTCGTCAGTTGGAGAAACACCAAGTCGCCAAACTTTTCCATTAAAAAGGAGTGCAGCCCCATCACATTTAATCAGGTCCATCACATTTGGTGACTGAGTAACAATTGCTATAGGGGAATCTCTCAACAACATGTCACAAATGACAGTTTGAATCCTTATCATGTGCTTTTCTCTCAATTGAGCAGACATATCAGCTTCCTTGCTTACTTGTATGCCAAAAACTTGAACTATAAGCTCACATGCAGCTCTTCGAGGATATGAAATAAACCTGGATCTTGTGTGATGACACACAACCAAGCCCCATAACTTTCTTCCTCTTCGTTGATCGTTAACCTCCTCATCCTCCTCATTGATTGTCACAGCCATGACAAGAGATGCAATTGAACCCATATTTGCCATGTACTGTGCGTGGCAACCATGCGGAGCTCTCAAAGTTGATCCACCAAGACTAAGTGGTTGGGTTAATTTTTCATCTTGAACCACCTTTACTGGAGAAGCAAGACAATCACATATCATCCTCACTTTGTTTCTCAAGAACAAAAATCTTGAGGCCTGTGGTATATCAGTTGCTGGGTAATGCAAGCCAAGATAAGAATCCAATTCAGGCCTACAATATTCAGCAATCACTTCACCATGCTCATCTTCATGAAATTTATACACCATAACTCGATCAAAACCCGTCAAATCCCTCACTTCCTTAACTAAAACATCACACAAAAGCTGGATATTTTGACTTGGCAATGATTGCAATCTTGATATGCTGTTAGTTGCAAGATTATAAGATGTTGAGGACCCTTCAGTGACTACAACTTTATCATCTAGATTTGTTGGCTCCAAGTCTATTACCAACCCCACATCAATTCTATGCAGTATAGCAAAAAATGGTTTATCTGAGTTTTTACATTTAACAATTATGGGATTGAAGAAACTAACCTCACGTAACTTTACAGCTTTTTGCAAGCTAGCAACGCTAGCTGAATTAAAAAGAGTTCTTAGATCAGTTCCAAAAGTTAGAGCCTCTTTCTGTTTTATGTTACGGACAGAAAGTGCAGTTAATTCCAACACCTCAGGGGCATTTTCGCTATATGCAAGGACACGAAAGTCCTGCTCATCGATTGCAATCAAGCAACCACATGACTGGATAAGGCTCCCTCTTTGCATCTTTTGAAGATAAGATGAAACTGTTGAAGGAGCAATATTGCCAGTAGAATTTGACAAATTTATGTCAACTGACGATGAATAGTCGAAATGTCGCCTTGACTCGTCAAAATCCATAGCCAACTTAGCATCAATAGGGGTTTGGGCCATGACTCGGGCATCATGTCTCGATCGAGCTGAACTACCCCTAGAACTTGTCCTATTAGTGGACCTTGAAGACATCTTTTGCAAAATTCTTCTCCCTTTGACTGTTCTATGAGCTAATCAAATCACTGCCTTATCTAGTCAAACAAACCTACAACCACAAAATTATCATTTCCTTACTACCCAAGAACAAATAGACCTTCAAGATAAAAGAAAAGCCCTAAAACACTCATCATATTGAAGAAAAAAAAAAAACTCAAATCTGAGTAAAACCTAATTCATATTAGCCTTCAATAATCACAGGGGAAATGATCACAAACACACCCAAAAACAAATTTCTACAATTCATAGAAATTATCCAATTTTCCAAATTTACATTCACATATATCCTAATAAACAAAAACTCAACTTTGAGTAAGGGCCAAAACAGCTCAAGTAAACTGAACTGAGCTGAACTTAACTGATTGGAGCTGAGCTGAATTGAAAGTTTTTTAATGAAGGATTAATGAGTAGCAAAAATAAAGTAAGAGTTGAACTGAACTGACGTGAGCTGAGCTGACTGGGCTGATTTTAAGCCGAAGTAAACAGGCCCTAAAACCCATTTCAAATTACCCTGCAATAGTATAAATTACCAAACTAATTTCCATAAAAACAAATACAAGTATGAGTGTATGACAATTCACTTCAATCACCCAATTTTCCACATTTACAATAATCCTAATGAACAAAAACTCAAATTTGAGTGAAACCCATTTCAAATTTCACTTCAAAAATTATAGTACAAATGATCATAAACAACCCCAAAATTAATTTCCAAAAAAAATCATGACAATTCACTGAAATCATCCAATTTTCCACATTTACATACAACTTATGAACAAAAACTCAATTTTGAGTAAATCCCATTTCATTTTAGCCTTCAAATTTTATAGTAGAAATCATCATAGCAACACCCAAAAAAAAATTTCCACAAAAAATCATAACAATTCACCTAAATCACCCAACTTTCCACATTTACATTCTACTAAACTTTAAAATAATCCTACAAATTCACCAAGTTACCTTGAAAACCCATAAAAATTCACTACATATAATTGACAAAATTTAAAAATCAAACACAATTCAAATAGTCAAAAACACCATAATTGAGCTAAAAAGAAAGCAAAAACTAAAACATACCATAAAAAGAAGAACTTTGAAATGAAACAGAGAATCTGTAAACAGCTTCCTAGAAAACATCATTTGTACCAAAGAATGCAAAAAACCCACATAAAGGAAGAACGAGAAAAGTTGACAAGAATCCTAAAAAAATTAAAATTAAATAATTTGTTAAAGTAAAGAAGTATATGAACAGTGGTCCATCAGAAAAATGAAATAAGTTGATGCCTCCAAAGTCCAAACTTAATCTCTTGGGAGAGAAAGCTTAGTCATGGTCCCATGTTGGCCCACATTTTTTCTTTGTTAACTTGAGGCCTAGAGCAAGCCACTCTATCAAAAATTGCATTCTTGTTTTTTCAAGTGTGATCTAGAAAATGTTGAGGGAGGTATACATCCGGGTGTATCGTGTATATGTACCGAAGATGTTTTAAGTTGTGTAGTCTGGTTAAAAATAAAGGTTTATATATGATAAACATATTGTTATTGTTGTTATTATTATTAGGAAAATATTATTTGTAGCCCCTAATAAGGTGAGTCGTGATATTCGCGCTCCACTAAACTTTTGCGCACTCCTCTTTTCTATCATATTACACTTGCAATTCTCAGTAATTGGAAGTGTGTATAAGAGCATTTTTTAGTGCGCATATCAACATCCTAATAAGGTGTTTAAAATAGAAATCATTTTTCATTCAAGCATTAATTACATAGATGTTTATGTGATTTTTATTGAGTTTCATGAATTTTTGTCATTTATAGAAATATATTTAATACTTATAACATTATCCTTATTATTATTATAGTTATTTTCACAGTTTAAGTGATTGGGTACAAAGTTTAAGCGTGCCTAGTAAAAAAAATGTTTTTGATAACCGCGCTTACAAGTTTATTATTGTAATATATTTTTGCAAGTTTATTCCCTAAAAGTTATTAAATAATTCTAATTTAATCCAATTCAATTCAATTCAATCCGATCCAATCCGATCTGATCAAATCCAATCCGATCCAATCCAAACAAATCCAATCCGATCCAATCCATTCTAACCATGGCGATTCATACTACTAGGGAAACATCTATAATAAAACTCTTTCATAGTAAATGTCGATCAATTGAGAGAAACTTGGGAAATCAAAGATGGCTACAATTCCATCCTTGAAACCATCATATCTCTCAATCTCCTACACTCCTACACACACCAAACATCGTCACAATTTTGCCTGCCATCATCAATCACACTTCGCCTACGTGAAACCCTATAGCAATAACAATGTTACCAACGTACGTAACATCATCTTACGTAAAACCAATCACAATGTACGGCTGCCAGTGATCGCAGCCGTAACATTGGATGATCCCATTTCATGGACAACAACCACTACTGATCCTCATCATCATCGCCGTGGTCATGATGTTGATAGTCGTGGATACTCGTCTTTGGAAAGTTTGTGCATGTCATACTATAACATGGGTTCGTATGGTTCGTCGTCGTCGGTCACGTTAGAGAGGCCTAAACCTGAGTTAGATGTTAAGCTCAATAAAACTAGTCGTGAGGTTTGTGTTTCTTTAATTATGGCATTATTATTCACAACAGCGTAATTTACAATTTTGTTTGTGTGTGTGTGTTTTTTTTTCGTATCTAGAAGTGATAAAAGTTTAATTGTATCATATTTGTTCAATCATATAGAAGTATCAAAGGAAAAGGAATTATAGCGTGACAAAAAGGAATATATGTGGCTGTAACATTGTTGATGTGCGATGTGGTACGGTGTTCGTGAAGTGATATAATATCATGTTATTGCCAACAAGAAAAAATCGAAAGTAGGAAGAACTTTATGGAACACATACTAACAATTAAAAAAAAAAAGGAAAAATATTATTTAATGAGATAGAGGGTGAATGTAGAATTTATAGTTATGTATTAAACTTACAAATTCACATGTGTTTCACTAATTAAATTTTGGTGCTCTAGTATAGTTGAAGTATATTGGGTGATGTACATATTTTTTGGAGTGATTGAAGTGTGTCTATTCAAGGTTCCTATTGATTTTGATCGCAACAATGATGATGGTAACAACATTGGCAATGGCAATGTTGGTGGCGGTGATGGTGGAGGAGGATTTAATGATGATGATGATTACTTCGAAGATTTTGATGATGATGACGAAGATGGAAACCAGGAGGGATTATTCACCAGGAGGATTCCTATACAAGAGGTATGCTAACGTTAATAATCAGAGTAATTTGTAAAGTATAAGCTGAGTAAGCTGAAAAATGAAGATTTCTTTTGATGTGATTTGCAGCTGTTTGATAGAGTCTTTATAGATGCTGTGTTGAGTGAGTGGCAGAAAACTTTGATGGATTTGCCTGCCGGAATGCGACAAGCATGTGAACTGGTAACAAGGCTACAGTTTCCAAACATCCTGCAATTTGATGGTTATTGAATCGAATATTTTAACTTTGACATGGTATCTTCATGGACTTCAGGGTTTAGTGAGCTCGGCACAATTAGTGAAATACTTGCTGAATGAGGCAAGACCTACTATCACCAGAGCAATATATCGATCACTCAATGAGGAGATGTCAAGAGGATTCATCGGAAGGTAGAAACTTCAACTAATCATCTTTGTTTTCGTTCTTGGAGTCAATTGTGTATTTGCGCAGCTCTGAAATTGAGCATGTTATATGACCTTAATATTCTGCGACAGGGTTACATCAGACCCTGCGTTTTTGCATAAGCTTGTGTTTGAACAATTGTTCACCATCGCTTGTTCTGTTTGGTCAGAGTTTAAAACCCGGGAAGAAAGGTATGGACTGAATGTCTAGTATTTTGAACAACAATAGTGACAGATTTTTCCATTACCTTGCATTATCTATCGTTACAGACTTTGTATGTGTATAACAGAATGAAAGAGGAATGGGGTTTGGCATTTGTAAATATTGCCACAGCAGCAGTTTGCAATTTAGTGGTTGTTTGGTCGCTTTCCCCTTGCTACTCATACAGCAGGACCACGTCTGATCTGAAGAACGCATTGCATAAGCTCCCAAACAACATATTTGAACCAGGTTATCGTGGCAGAAAATTGGATCTACAGAAACGATTTCAGTCTTTCATACACAAGGCTGTACAGTTGAGTTTAGTAGGGTTCACAGCAGGAGCTCTTCAAAGTGCCTTCTTGTATCTTTGTCCTAAAGGGAAAGAAACAAGGTCAGTCTTCAGCAGTTAGCACTCTGACATCTTCCATCTTTTAATGAATTCTGTTTACAAACTTTCTCATATAGTCATATGTGACTGATACAAGTAGGCTGTCTAAGCAAATGCTGCCTGCAAACAAAAATGCACTCGGGAATGGAGCTTTCCTTGGCCTCTACACTAACTGTAGGTACCAAATGTTATACGGAATGGACCGACTGCTAAACAGGCAACTCAATGCGGTGCAATTATCTTTGGGTCTCGCTGTTGCTTTAAGGTTCATTTTTACAAGCATCTCCTCCTCCCTTCCCTCTCTCTTTCATAATAATATGAATTGACAAATTCTGAATCATGCTGATACAAAAAATAAAAGTTCATCATTTTCACTTGAACTTGAAGGATATATTACTACTTACAATAGTACCTGAATTGTTTCACAGATTATTGAATGCACAGCTAGGGGAGTATTCAAGGACAAAGTGGTTCAATACTGAGAAGCTTGAAATGCTGCCTAAAGCTCAGAGCGAAAATCTCAGAAGAAAAGGAGAACTATTAGAAAGAAAGATTCATTTGCAGAAGTGCAGTAACAAATAATTGCCTTGTTTAAATGGCTACATTTCTCACATATTTGTCGCTAGGAGGGATTGAAAGATCCGTGACTCGACACCAAAGTGAATCAAAGTCATAGAGTAAAAGATTGTATTCTAAATAGAGCCAATCTAAATTGACAAACTTGAGCTCTTGCATGAACCCACCAATTTCAGGATTTCACAAAGACTGGGTACAGCCATACTGGGCTACATGCTTAGGTCCATTGCAGGCTTTGCAGCACCATGCAAACCTGGAGTACTACACATCAGTTTATTCAAGATTACGCTGTATCTGAAGACGTCAGAATTTGGCAGGTATTTTGGCTTGCAGAATCTATGTATACAATAATATTAAGTTTTAAATGATTTTGACAGAAGTAGAGCAGAATCTTCTCCATTTGACTTTAGAACAGAAATCTACATTCATTAAAAAATGCACTATATTAGATCTGTTTTGTTTATTCAGCATGTAAGCATCAGTTCATGGGCAAGTGAGGGTTTTGTATGACAGTATCATTCTGCTTTGACTCCTAATTGTAATGGCTGCAAGTATATATGCTGAAACAGGAACAGGTTTTGTTGAGAGCAATGAGATCTGGGGTAGGATCTGTGTTCCTGGTGAAATCAATGAATCACCAGGATGTTAGCCAAAATGCACCTTCAAATTGTAAATACGCCTGTAAGAATCAACAGATAATGTGCCAAACAAACATACTTCATGCTGCTTGCTTTAAGAGTTTAAGGATGAAATGCAAAGGAAACATCGCTGTAGAACATAAATCATCACCCATGTAATAAATCTAATTAGGGAATCGTAATCAAGATGTATTTTCACTAGCACGATAAATCTAATACAAAAGCCTTTACTCAACTAGAACTTCTAAGTGTCACTAAAAGAAATAATGAAGTATACAAGGCACTCTAAAAAATTGAACTCAATCACAGCGTACTAAAATCGTAGGGTACAAAACTTAAAACTACCTGAAACAACAAGCTGTAAATGAACATGAGATATTCTTGCAAAGTTGTAATGTCACATGCAAGTTTGCAAGAACATCATAAACAATATGAATGGGTAGTGAATACTAGTCAGAGCCATCTCTTAAGTTCCAACGCGATGTAGGAACTTGTAAGTCATTGATGATACATGGAAGCAAAATTGAGGCATAGCTGATGATCTCTTGCATCTCCCCAACCACCCCAACCTTTGAATCCAGCTTTATACCCTGCTTGATGGTCATAAAAAAACACACTCCACTGTGGGCTAATGTTCACAACTCGGTCATCATTCTGAACTCCAATATTCATAGAACCATTGTCTATACAAGCATTTGAATCCCCTTGGCCTTGATGCAGCCCACATTTCCCAAAGTGAAGAGCACTACTCGTAGGTCCTCGTAATGTATATACAGGACTCCCAAATGAAGGGTAAACCTGAGACCACATAGTTATATCCCAATTGTACTCGTCAAAGAAACAAAACTCTTCAGCTTTGTTGTGAATTTTCTTCCAGACTGTCCGATTAAAAGAGTATCCAATATTCCCCATTCTCTCTGCAATCAATGACGAAATACCTTCCCCTCTAGTCTTTACATCCCAGGGAGCCAAATTAACTGCATAACAGCTCGAACACTTCTTGGGTTTCAGCTTTATAAGAAGCTGGAGATTTCTATACGCGTTGGGAAATATAAAGTGGTCTTCTTCGATAAAAAGTATATGACCTAAGTGATGCTTAGTCTCCTTCAATCCATCCCACACTGTGTTCATCATCCACCACCAATGATGCTTCAACGATACAATCTTCGGGGACCTATGATTCCCATACTGATCAGGATTTCCTACACACTTCTTCTCATTTGCATCCTCCTTTTCCCTACAATCCTCATGAGAAACACCCGGGAAACTATTAGGGAAAACATGAGGAGAATACGGAGCGAAAATCTGCTTAACTCGACAAAACCTAATGCCCTCCACAATCCTATTCATCTCATCGAAATAACCATCATGACTAACTATAAGTAGAGTCTCATTAATCCCTTCTACATGAGACAAGCTCTCAACAACCACTTTAAGATACTGCGGCCTATTATGCACATACAACACAATCAATACATGATCCTTAGGCAAACTCGGAAACAGATCCATGTTCCGAGGGGGCAATTCGTTCCGTACCTCCAACGACTTCGACAATCCATTCTGTTCAGGCAAGTTAATAATTCGCTGCTTATTCAACGAAACCGGGACTATTTGATCATCATCTATGCGCTCATTAGACCCAGTTTCATAATCCGAAGCAGAATTAGTTCGATTTAGCGAAACGGATAGCAGTAGCAATGAAATCAAAACTACTGTGATCAAGATTAACCTTCCAAACATGCCAATTTTAACAGATTGTTTTTTTCCAGTTGCCATAGAAGTTGAAACTGACATTGTTTAGCATAACATAACTTCCATCCAAAATACAACAAATATCATAATATATGAAAAAACTGAAATCAACCATCAAAATAACAAAATAATTTAAACATAAATCAGTAATTATAGATATTTATACACTGTTAACTTACTGAAATTAAATTAAAATGAATTGAATTGAATTGAATTACCCACAAAATATTTTCTTCAAAACTCCTTTGAAGTTGAAATTAATCAGCAATTGCAAGTGAGAAGAAGAACCCCAGAAAACCCAAAAGCTTAAATTTTGTTTAGTGTTTTTGGGTTGAATTTAATCAAATGATTAATTAAAAAAAAGGGGGTAAAATTGATAAAAGATTTAATCTTTATTAGTGATTTTTCTAATAATTTTGATGGTGAAAATAAAGTAAGAGATCTGAGAAAAAGGGGCAAATGGAAAGTTGGAGTATTGCAGAAATTTGGAGAGTTATGTTATTATAGAAATTAATTAATGAAGAAGATTAATCCAAGATTAATGGATTAATTAGAAGAAAGACGAACTGACGAAAGACGACTTTGAAGTAAAGACTTTTCTTGGATTTTTTTTTTTTTTGAAGGTGGTTTAATTTTCAGGGGAGAATTTGGGTGACTACTAGAGTTGACAATTTAAGTTAAAAGTGTCGACTTTAAGTTACTAGTTGATCATTGACTAGTAGTGGAAGAATTAACATTTGCTTTGAAAGTAGGGGTGTTAGTGAGACGAGAGTCACGACACAGCTCGTGAGTTACTCGCGAGCCACTCGGTCAAAGTGTGGTCAACACTTGGCTCGAGTTTGAGTTCGACTCGGGGTTCTAACGAGTCGAGTTGAGCAAGCCCCTACTCGACTCAAAAAGCTCGTGAGTGGCTCGATATATAATTATATATAAGTAATGTTTTTTAATGTATCCCAAAAAAATTTTAAAAATTATTTACTTAATAGCTTAAGTTCTTATGTGTTGATTTAGCCGTTCATTTATTTCCATCTCAACCGTCAAAATTCAAGCTAATAAATAAAACTTAAAAAATGAAAAATTGTTTATTTATTTAAACAATAAAAAATTGTCCTAAACTTCTTAAAATTGTAAAATATTTATTTAGCACATAACTACATAAATTTGGAAGTTTTTAAGATAATTATGTAATATTCTGTTTCTATTAGTTACTTTTAAAGACAATTATGATAAATTTATTTCCAGGTTACTCATTATTATGAATTTGAGCTTCATTCGATTCGAGCTCGAGCTCGAGCTGAGCTCACCTTGCGTCCTACCGAGTCGAGTTCGAGCTCCATTTTAAAAGCTCGCGAGCTTTCGAGCTCGAGTCGAGCTAGAGTTTTAAGTTTCGAGTTTGAGTCGAGCTCAATGATACTCGAGCTCGACTCGCATCATTAACACCCCTATTTGGAAGTGCAGCGTATAATTCATAAAATTATGAATTGGAAAAATGTTAATCTTTACATGTTGCGTCTTGTCATGCTGCAGGTAAAAACCGTAACATAAAGCCTCAAAAAAACCACAACAAATGATTGCGCATAAACTAAGCAAATGCCAAACTAATTACTAAGTTTAGGATTAGTGTAGATCATATGCTCAGTCTATTTCAACTAAGTAACACACACGTGCTTCAAGTGACATGGACGTTTTAACTTGTTAGTTTCACGGTAGATTATTCATTTTCAAATGACCTTAACTTCCTTGTTTCTCAATCAAATTAAGCATATGACCTACTATTAAAAAACTTTAAGATAGAATTCTCAATTCAACTTGAATAATCTCAAAATTTCTATTTTTGAGAGAAATGCACGAATAAAGTTGACTTATTCATTTTTTTTGCATAACACAAGTTTCTAACCCCTTAGATTATATGTTAAACCTCTATCAATTTCGAGTCATATTGCTACACAAAACTTATAGGTTTAATACTTGTCAAAATTAACTTTCTATTGAAAGTATTGACTTGCATATATATTCAATATAAAAAACTAGCATTATCAATTCAGGTCAACAATTCAGTTCTGGTTATATCCGAACAGTTTAGCTCATCTTAAGTAAGTTGATTTTGCTTTCAGGGCCTGTTTACTCTAGCTTAAAATCAGTTCAAGTTAGTTCAGTTAAATTCAGCTCCAATCAGTTCAGTTCAGCTCTTCTTTTATTTTGCTACTCATTAATCCTTCATAAAAAACTTTCACTTCAGTTCAGCTCAGCTCAGTCCAGTTCAGCTCCAATCAGTTCAATTCAGTTCAGCTGTTTTCAGCTGAAGTAAACAGGCCCTCATTTCAGCTCAATTTAGTTTCAATTGCTTTCATTTCAGCTCAGTTTCATTTTCAGGCCAATTCATTTTCAATTTTTTAATGTACAAGCTATATACCCAATTAGTTGAACAATTGAAACAGTTATTATTATTATTATTATTATTATTATTATTATTATTATTATTTTCAATTGTTTTATTAATTGTATTATTATTATGTTTAGTTTGTAGCACTTAATTTCAGATTCCGTTTGATTTCAATTTAGTCCATTTCACTTCAGGTTGCTTTCAATTCAGTCTGCTTCAGTTATTAGAATTCATACAATTTAGTCCTTGCTCTTTTGGATTGAAATTTATGGCACTTCAGTTCAGGTCGGTTTTATTCAATTTAGTTCAGTTCAGTTCATTTCAACTCATCTCCAATATAATAATTTATTCATCTTAGTCCACTTCAACTACATTTTAGTCCAAAAGGGCAAACCTTACTTGTTCAATTATTACATTATATTCAAATCAGTTACTCCTTCGGTCTTTTTTTAGTTGCTACATTAGGATTTTTTACACTATTCACATTTTAACTTTGACTCACTTTAATGTTTAATACGTAATGAAAAACATAGTCATATGAGATCTTGTTTGATTCGTCTTAATGTATATTTTCCAAAAATATAATTTTTATAACTTTTTATCATACTAAACTCAAGATATTAATTTTATAAATTGCGTCTTAGTAGATGGGAAAAGTAAATATAGCAAGTAAAAAAGACCGAAGGAGTAATTCAGATCAGCAATCACCCAGATTGACAGCTTTATGAAACTTAACGTAAACTTCTTTTTTTTTTGCATGTATGCCCAACCAATACAGTAAAACTTAGCTCCAACTACATCTGAATCTGACCGTTGTCATATACCTAGCTTATGGTGGGTGAATGTCTCAATAAAAGTTTTTTACACTCGGTAAGTCTCAAACCGAAAACCTCCATTATATGTCATCAAGCTGATTATTAGTTATCACTTGAGACAATTCTTGTTGATGACTTGGTATGACGTAAACCTACATACAAAGCTACACTTATTATAAGCAGGGCAAATAGGTCATTTCATCATTGATAGGGAGATAAGATTCTAAGCAAGGCGAAAGGCAGAGGCATGTCATAAGCGATTCCCATTTCCCACCATATCCATTTTCTTCACTAACAACTAATAACTGTCCATCAAAATAAAACTTTGTTAAAATTTTTAATAAAAAATGGCTGCCAAAATTTCTTTATCTTCTTCATATGTGACTACCAAAATTAATCTCTTACCAAATTTACCCTTAACTTCACCATCCCACATCCATTTTCCTCCAAAGTCCAGCAATTCACATTTCAGAATTTATGCAAAAATAGGTGTATTTTTTTTTCTTTTATATAATCCCCTTTTTTTTTTAATTTAATATTCAATTGTGAAATTATTATGTGTTATTGCACAAAATAAAAAAAAAAATGGGTGTTGAATTTGTGATGTTAATTAGGAGGAGATGAATCAGATGATGGAGAACAAAAGAAAGAAAGTGGGAAGAGGAAATTCATCACCAAAGAGCAAGAACCTGAACAGTAAGTTATTCAAGTACTTCCTCTATGTCATTATCAAATTAGTTGCCAACACAATAGCTCAGTTGGTTAGCGCCATTCCGGATTTTGGGATCAACTCTCACCGCTCGCTTTCGTGGTTCCCTGACACCAAAAAAACATCAAAATAAATTGATTTATTTTAGTTCATTGATTCTATTTTAAGTAATACTAGTTTATCAATTGATATGTTTAACATAAACATATTAATGACCGTTTAAATAATATCACCTCGTAAATTCATTAAAATGTATATGAAACAAATAAATATGCAACCCATAAACGTGTCAATATTTACCAAATTGTCAATTGACATAACTCTTAAACTTTCATTTCAAGTTTCAACGTTTCTTGGCTAATTGTTTATTATTGTGTTAAGTTGTCAACTTGGCTGAGTTGCAATGATATTAAAATGGAAAATTTAATTTTTCCTCTTGGGGTTTTAGTAATTTTAAGTTATCATTAAATTTTTAAGTTGGGTTTTTTACTTATTAGGCATATTTCTTAGACTAAATTGTAATTATTTACATTACCATTAAAATAAATTCATATAGGTTGAAGAATTTTGCCCTTAAAGGATTATTAAGTAAAGGAACAACCTCATAATGTTAATAGATTCTATCATTAATTCTACTCCATTAGCATTTGAATTTAGTATGGCTCTTACTGTTCGGACTCTTCATTTTACCTCATTTACAAGTGTAGGACACTTGATCCTTAAACTTTGGTATAACACTTGGACAGTTCAATTTGTTTTGTACCAAAAATTGCAAAATTTTCATAAATGACCATATTTCACACTTGGACACAACCCCCTGTCCATTCTTTTGCTCGAGTGACAGAGTCCAAGTAACATAGTTGGAGACTGAGGCTTCGTTTTTTTGGATTGGGCAAAGCTAACTAGATTACATAATTTAACAAACGAAAGCAATCTCAAATGTAGTCCTTAGATTGGGCTTACCAAGTTGATGAAATGAAAGTATGATTGTATGAGATTAATTAGTGCTTGTATTAAACATCATTATTCGATGAATTTAGCAAGCCTTAGATCCTGTTCACCTCACTTTATTATAATAATCTCTAGAAAAATATGTCTGACTTTAGAAAAAACTAGCTTTGGTTTCCGGGCATTGCCCCAAACATATGATAAAATTTCATATTAAGAATTTTTTAATTTGTTTTGCCTAGCTTTTTTGTCAAAATTTAAAAGATTGAATATATGTTTTAAACGTGAACATGTGATTGAAAAAGAAACTTAATGGATCTAGAAAAGGTCTGATTATGATATTAAAGAGATAAAACGAACACGAAATTATCATAACAATTATGTATACTCATGATAATCACATAAACAATAGTTAGGGCAACAAGCATCTCCACCATTTGTTATGATAGGCTGAATGTTGGTATTGATCAAACCTCTAACCAAGCACCATCTCATGCATCTCCACCATTTTGATATTAAAGAGATAAAATAAACATGAAATGATCTTTTATATTTTATTTTGTTGAGTTATTCCTTTTTAGGCCATCCATGATATCATAGGTTGTTGTGGAAGAATTGGCAGTAATAACATATAGTTTAGTTGGTAAATCATGAATCTCATATGTCAAAGGTTAGTTATGAGTTCAATTCTTATTAAAGACATTTTTTACCATTGAAAATTCATTTCGGAATTGAGGTGGTGCTATGTGGCACATTGCAAATTCTCCACCTTGCGTTTTAATATATAGCAGTTGATATGTCCAATTCAGTAAAAACTATTATTTATTCTTAATAAATTGTCAAGGTGTTAGTAACTGCAGAGAAAAGGATAATATGCAGAATAAGGATAAGTTATAGAGAGGATAGGTTTAAGAAAACGTTCTATGAAAGAAGACAAGCGATTTAGCTAAGAAACTTTTCCTAGGTCAATAGGAAGTAAAAAACCTCGGCCACTAAGGATTTAGACTCAATTCTTTTTCCACTTATTAGGGTCAACGATTATGTTACAATCCTAATCAATTTGAACCTCTCTAAGTATGTACGACTATGTACTTATTCCCCCTTGAATCTGCTCCCTGGTACAGATTATTCTTCTCGTTCTTTTACTCGACTTCCATGAAGTCTTCCCTTTCTCTTCCTTAGTTCTCTTTTTCTTTCCCCATTCTCTTTACAAGTGATTCACTCTAATCACTCACCCTTTCCCACAACATTTCCAACCTTGTGCCACGTATGCAAGATATGATACAATATATCCAAAAGTATAATAGCAACAAGGGTTGAACCCATGACCTCTCTTACATAATCCAAACCAATTACCAACTCACCGAAGTGGTTTTAATGTCTAATAGATTATTTTTAATATATATATATATATTATTCTCAAACACCTCTCATCATTTAAAAAAGGCGATTGAGTCAACGTATGTGCGTTTTCTAAGCCTCCTCAATCCTCACCATAATTGCGCCATGTATGCAAGGTACTTAAATTATACTCAACCATTGTGCCATGTACGTAAGGCACATAAGTTATATCCAATTATTCAACCAAAAATATGATGTTAACAAAAATCGAATCTAAGGCCTATGTAAGGAAATCCAACACAATTACCAACTCAACTAGATGTTTTTGGTGACCTTTGCCCAATTTTTTAAATATATTGTTTTAATAGTAAACTTAAAATAACAACAACAAATAACTAACTCAGCCCCAGTAGAAATCAAACGTGACATACTAAGATAGCACCTTGATTGTCTTTCTCATTGTTACACGTATATTAGACATGTTACTCGAGGCAACGCCTGGACAGAAAAACTAGTTATTCTCTAAAGTGAGAGATTGCATAGTCTTGAAATAAACTGAGAGAACACTTTTATAAAGTATAGGAACACATTTGATATTTGATATTGTGATGGAAAGACCTGACTTCTATCAACCTTTGCTTCGGCATATCCAATTGTAAGTCTTGTGAGTTTTTCTTTCTTCAAGCCTCGTTATTTATTGTGAAGTCCAAGAAGGGTTTCTTAGACTCCTTCCTCTTTTCTCACGATTTCCTGCAAATCAAATCTTCACCATATATTAGTGAATCTAGGAAAAACTCTATCTAGATTCACCTTTTTTAATCTCCAAACTTTGTTGTTTGTTGCTAATATTAAAGTTAAGCTAACTCTTGGAGCATATATTCAGAATTCACAATTCCCACGTTTAATCTATCTATGTAATATTCTTATGTAATCCGATTTGCACAGAAGTTTGTTTTGATCATAGGTACATGTAAATCTTTCTTCAGGTACAACTAGGAATCAGCCTTCCAATCTTCTTCAAATCTTCAAACTATATCTTTTAGGGTATGTCCTCAAACA
Organism: Suaeda aralocaspica; assembly: GCA_016808085.1. Classification (NCBI taxonomy): domain Eukaryota; kingdom Viridiplantae; phylum Streptophyta; class Magnoliopsida; order Caryophyllales; family Amaranthaceae; genus Suaeda; species Suaeda aralocaspica. Next base: position 161,398 of record PYUH01003988.1, on the reverse strand, counting down.
ATCGACTTAATATTTTGTAGGATTGTTATTCTGGATTCACGATCTTTGATCACCAACAAAAACGTGGAAAAACTTATGTTTGTCCTTGGTACAATGTTTCCCCATTTAATAACCTAAACTCTTCAGCGTTTATTTAGGATAGAATGAACCTCGACAAGACCTTAGTTTAGATTCATACTTACAAATCCTCAACGCTTGTAAGGTTGTTACTCGTACCACTCTTCTTGACCTCTTCATCAAAATATATCTTTTCTTAGTATAATTCCACCTTGATACATATCTTAACATAATCATCTTTAGCATGTAACACCTTCTAAGTGTACAAGGTATAATGTTCTTTTGTTCACCAAGATATTCTGATCAACTTTGAATATTTGAACTCACCTTCAAACCTGCTCCTGAAATATCCAGATTCAGAAGTGCGTCTTCGTCACTGAACAGTTTGTATGGAACACTTTTACGCCGAATAGTTTAGACAATGTTTCTTTCTTTTCTCATAACTTTAGTTGGATGTACCTTCTCTATTTATGCCTTGAATACTTGAACTCATCTTCAAATCATCAAGTCATCAAGTCATGTCACTCTCTAGTTCTCACCTAGTTATGTTAAAACAACATACTTNCAGTAGAAATCAAACGTGACATACTAAGATAGCACCTTGATTGTCTTTCTCATTGTTACACGTATATTAGACATGTTACTCGAGGCAACGCCTGGACAGAAAAACTAGTTATTCTCTAAAGTGAGAGATTGCATAGTCTTGAAATAAACTGAGAGAACACTTTTATAAAGTATAGGAACACATTTGATATTTGATATTGTGATGGAAAGACCTGACTTCTATCAACCTTTGCTTCGGCATATCCAATTGTAAGTCTTGTGAGTTTTTCTTTCTTCAAGCCTCGTTATTTATTGTGAAGTCCAAGAAGGGTTTCTTAGACTCCTTCCTCTTTTCTCACGATTTCCTGCAAATCAAATCTTCACCATATATTAGTGAATCTAGGAAAAACTCTATCTAGATTCACCTTTTTTAATCTCCAAACTTTGTTGTTTGTTGCTAATATTAAAGTTAAGCTAACTCTTGGAGCATATATTCAGAATTCACAATTCCCACGTTTAATCTATCTATGTAATATTCTTATGTAATCCGATTTGCACAGAAGTTTGTTTTGATCATAGGTACATGTAAATCTTTCTTCAGGTACAACTAGGAATCAGCCTTCCAATCTTCTTCAAATCTTCAAACTATATCTTTTAGGGTATGTCCTCAAACAATCGACTTAATATTTTGTAGGATTGTTATTCTGGATTCACGATCTTTGATCACCAACAAAAACGTGGAAAAACTTATGTTTGTCCTTGGTACAATGTTTCCCCATTTAATAACCTAAACTCTTCAGCGTTTATTTAGGATAGAATGAACCTCGACAAGACCTTAGTTTAGATTCATACTTACAAATCCTCAACGCTTGTAAGGTTGTTACTCGTACCACTCTTCTTGACCTCTTCATCAAAATATATCTTTTCTTAGTATAATTCCACCTTGATACATATCTTAACATAATCATCTTTAGCATGTAACACCTTCTAAGTGTACAAGGTATAATGTTCTTTTGTTCACCAAGATATTCTGATCAACTTTGAATATTTGAACTCACCTTCAAACCTGCTCCTGAAATATCCAGATTCAGAAGTGCGTCTTCGTCACTGAACAGTTTGTATGGAACACTTTTACGCCGAATAGTTTAGACAATGTTTCTTTCTTTTCTCATAACTTTAGTTGGATGTACCTTCTCTATTTATGCCTTGAATACTTGAACTCATCTTCAAATCATCAAGTCATCAAGTCATGTCACTCTCTAGTTCTCACCTAGTTATGTTAAAACAACATACTTCCACAAGAGCATCATATTAGTTGTAGGGAGTTTGTCATAATCAAAACCTTGAGGGTCAACACAAGGATTTCAGCAATAGTAAGTTGGAAAAAATACGTTCAATTAAGTAATAATAACTTCATTTTAGGAAATGTAAAAGTTTAGCAAATATAAGGTGAGTAGAACAAGACCAAAAACAGATTGAACCAAAACTCGATCAAATATGATCAAGACCACATAGCCTCAATCTCACAAAAATGAATCCAAAACAATGTAAATTGGTTCCAAAGGTTTTTCTCTGTTCAATGTAATAGGCGTGCAAAATTAACACCCCTCTGCTGCATTGTTTTGATCTACTCCAACTCCTTTGGTCTCCAATTGCTCTTATTTAATCCGACAACCTTTTAAAACAAAAGGTTTAGTAAAGGAAGGGTCGTCACTCAAATTTGAGGATGGTCCAATGAAAGAGTTAACCACCCAAACTATAGCCCAAAACAAGCATTGACTAGAAAGCAAGCATATATGTACTTATTTAGATTATTATACATGGAACCAAACTTACTAATGCATGTCTTATCATCAATTGTAGGTATTGGCAAACAGCAGGAGAAAGGGAAGGAGAAAATCCCATGAAAACTCCCCTTCCTTACATTCTGATATTCGGCATGTCCACACCTTTTATAATTTTAGCTGTTGCTTTCGCCAATGGCTGGATAAAAGCTCCTATCAGATGAGAAGTTGACAACTCAGTGGGCGGATATTAGTAGAATTTGTGTAACTGTTAGCTTGTACATTTATTTGGATGAAATGTACACATTCGCTTTCGTTAAAGTACTACTCTTGTGCATATTTGTCGATGAAAGCATGAGTTTTGTTTTATGCTCATCCCTATACATATTGTATATTGTGGTTAATAAAACACTATTCAAGACCTGAGATGTGGTGCAAGGAAGGTAATTTTGAAGTTAGGCTGTGAGCCTGTAAGGTTGTAATCGTTTACTGCTGTTGTAACCCCAAAAATAGTTTTCGACACATTGCAAACTAGCAAGCAATGTTGAAGCATAGATGTAGTACGTACTCCACTTCTTGGAAACATGGGCCTGTGCATACAGTATGACCAGATCAACCGGATGCACGGAGAATGATTTAGAAAATATTGCTACAGCTTCTGAACCAATACACTCTGATCATGTAATGCTGTTGAACCGAATCAATTACCACCGCAAGTTACTTTCTTGACTCTTGTACTCCACACTAGGGAACTACATAATGCAAAGCATGTAAACGGCGGACTTGACTATAAGTCTATAACTTGGCAAACTACACAGCAAACTGCGAAAGGGAGATACGAAATCTCGATATGTAGGAGTGGTGAACTGGTGGTTACGAATTTACGATATTGAATGAGTTTAGAGGGAGATGGCAAACCGTTGAATATGACATTATACCTAAATGATCCCAACCACACAGTTTTCTCATCATATCCATTTTATCATCATGATTGATTTAATTTCAAAGGTTAACATTACTCCTATAAACTCATATACTTTGAGAGTGAGCGATTAAAGGCACATTATTGTTACTACCTCCGTCCCATAATATTTGCAACATGGGCCCACATTTTATGAGAGCTTTTTAACTTAAATGTTGCAAAAATTAAGGGACAGAGGAGTACTCAAATTTTTATGAATTCATAAAACACGAGAATTGTTCTTGGTATGGATTTTTATAAACCATGATCATCACCTAGGACTTTTTTATAAAATCACCTACGACTATTCAATACCAAAAAGAATCCAAAATATAATCATCAAATTAACAATATATATATATATATATATATATTAGGCTTTTAAGCTATTATTACCAACAAAATAACTAGCTCACGCCTCGACTCATCAACGCCCCGCTCTAGCTAGCACGTGTTACTCTATTTCGCAAACGATCAAGTAAACCGGCACAATCCAGCGAAAAACCAACCATGTTGCCTGGATATCATAACTAAGAATGAGATGGGAAATATTAAAATGTAGATTTATCAATATCATCATGCTGATGTATTTGTACGTGAGTTTTGAGTATTTTGTGCATCAGACGTATAACAAACTACTCAAAACTCTATAACACATACAGTCTACAAGTCTGTGAAAGCACCTCGATAACTTTATTTCGAAACCACATAGCGCAAAATACGTGATTATTAATGAGAAAACAATACAACTTACAACTACTATACAAGTACAAGTACAAGTACAAGTACAGCACAACAAGTACAACCACTAGTTCACTACAATACTGCTACTTGCATATCATCGTAAAATAGCGTCGTATTTGTCCACAAAAGGCAATATGTAGATCCATTTGCTGCTTTTTGTGAGGAATCAGAGGATTAGCAGGTAAGGTACAAGTACAACTATTAGGCAACTTTAACTCTATTTGGCAAATTTCTCATTATTGTCGGAACTCCCGCATTCATGCCGACTAGTTGCAACCTTAAACTTGATATAGATTCGTAAACATATAAAATCGGTACCTAATTACAAAGAAGAAAGTAGAGATTAAAGTTTAGAGTAAGAGAAAGTGGAATGTACAAAATATGCAACTTTTGTTGCCCATAATATAGCAACCATTGTTGCAACTAAATGTTCGACATTAATACATTTAACTCCAAAATCATCTATGGAGTATGAGGTAAATTATTGATTCAGTGAACCTTTTCCTCTTCCTCCATTTTTTTTTCTCCTTTCTCCATCATAGCTCACTAATCAACATATTATAATACAATCATTTTTACCTTACTAGTTAATACCAAAAGCCAAAAAAAAAAAAAAAAAAATTGTTATTGATTTAAAATGGGCTAAAAATTAGTTTCAAATCAAATGAACAGAACTTTTGTATTTAATTGTACATAACTTACAAGGTACAACTAGTTGTATTATGTACAATCTCCAACTTATTTAACCACCCCCACAAACATATTGCACTCAATCCCGCAACCTAATTACCCGTAGGACTGTAGTAGTGCTTAAAACATACTAACCACCCACAATCACCCTAACCTAGCTAGGCCCAATTGAACCATTGCACCCACATTATGAGCTTGACCACAACGAACCAATCTACCCCACACCATAGCCACCTCAATGTGCAACCGCCATCATAGTCTTATTGTTAACCAACACTATCCGAAGGCCCACTAGAACCGCCCAACAACTTTCAAGTTTTAACTACTCCTAAAAACACCACAAGTCTACAACCAACTTGAAATCAACCTTGACAAACTTTATTTGACCTAGTGAGAAATAAAGGCTACAACAAATTAAAGAAAAGAGTTATCAATAATTATTGCCTCCGTCTGTTTTTTTTAATACATTTGCCTTTTTTACTTTTCCTATGATACAACTTACAATATTAATTAATATCTCGAGTTTGGTAAAATAAAAAAATTATAAAATTATATGCATGGAATACATACATTTAGACGAATCAAATAAGTTAAGATCACTGTGTTTTTCCTTACATATTAAGCACTAAATTGAGTCAAAGTTGCAAAATAAACAGTGGCAAAAGTCAATCTGTAGCAAGTAAATAAGTACAGAGGGAGAATAAATTTTACGAGCACAACATGTTTCATCATGGTACCGATATGTAAAATGAGAAATAACATTTTAAGCTTAGAATTAAATTATTCTTTATCTTATTCTTCAATAATCAATATGACATTCACATGTAGATACATTTATTTATAATTTTAACATCCCTCACACATGAGCTCATCTATTCTCGCAATTAAGATTGGCCACAAAATCCTCATTTGGCCTTGTTTCTTAGGCTTCCAACATGATATTTGTTGATCGTTACTTGGGCCAAATACAATTATGTTTGGCTACTTGCTCCAAAGGGTCATCAATTATCTTCCAGCTTGCATTAGTATGTCTTCTCTTGTTAGGATTGATAATGAGTCAAGACCTTCAACTTTTTTTTTTGATAGAACAAGACCTTCAACTTTGACACCATGAAACACCACAAATTGTTTGAATAAAAAAGAGACCTCACAAAAGAGACCTCACAATCACATGTCGTAAGGGGAATAATGAATGTAATATAGTTTTCCCTAAATAACGCATGTGGATATTCTTCTACATTGATAAAATAAGAGCAAGTTAAACACCTTATTAGGTCAAAAGGTTACTCCCCTTATTGATGTAGTGTTATATGATATTAAGATGAAACCTCTTAAACTTTGTAAAGTGAATCCTCTCTCAGTGACATGTGCAGTGCATACATGTATTTAACAAACCCTACCTACCCCTAAAATCAACGACATTTGTCCATAAATTGATCCACCTCGATAAACCATTTTACCCACCCTAAAAACCACCTCATCCACCCCAAGAACATTTCCTCCAAAACCCGAAACCCACAAAAAAAACTTAACTTTGAGAGAGGAGAGAATTGTATAGGGTGATTTTGAGTTACTAATAGTGGTGGTGACCTGGTGAATATGACGAGACCCTGCAAAATACACAACTAGAATTGTATTAAAACTTAATCACGATTAAAATGAGAAGGCCATCAATAATTAGGATGGATTCAATCTCATTTTACAATAAATCCGATAAAACTTACTAAAAGACAAAATCGTGAATCTGATCATATTGAAACCCATACCCCAATAGAGCAAAAAAAAAAAAAACTTCTTTAAGAGTGGCAAATAATACAAGTGCTTCAATTTCAAACTGAAAATATAACTACAAAGTCTTTATCAAAAGTCACAACTCACAAATCCTAATAGACAACAACTTACAATGAAAACATTCATCAAAACCAAGGCATGGTCCCCAACCTAGTAACTAAATAGCATTTCACACACCCTAAGACATTCCTTAGGCTAATTACTCTCCCCCAAAAACATTATCAATATTAATAATGGTCACACTTGATCTAATTTTGTTTCAACCAAAGTATTAAACTTTCAAAGAAAATTCCACATTTCATATAAAAAGCCTTTAAACTCCCACTTTTGTAGCTAGAATGCAGGGCAAACAAGCCACTAAATTTGCTGTGAGTCCATGTGGCATTGCTTCATTGATACAGTTAGTGTTCATTACTAGTAGACATTTGACAAGTGGCTACATCATTTTTAGCTATTTTACTTCATTTTGCCACAATAGTGTGTAGACAGTCGACAAGTGGCCGGCTCCGATTGGCCGTATTATCTCCTAGTTTATCAATGTTAAATGTAATCTTCATTTGTTTTGTGTTACAAATACCTTTGCTACTGTAGTTGATTGAGTATAAAGCCGTACAGTGAGGTATAATTCCTTGAGAGCAACAATGTAAGTATGTAACACCAACCATTGCACTCTAAATGTCCTAGTCTAGCTAATATGGTTAAGAATTCAAAATTCGAGTGCTTAGAGACTACGCTTATGCCTTACACTTTACACTGATGGTATAGATGAAGTAAATATTTTATTTATTAGTTAAGACCGTAAAAAGATGATTTACGAATTGAAATCAACTCCACATATATAAGAATTAAAGTCTTGCACTTGTTCTTTTGAGCTTGCATTCAAGTACGACCCTTTCAATTTTTATGAATTTATTTATGCTCATTTTAATATATGTAAGTCTTCAATTCTTACGTACTCGCTATATTCCTTTGAGTTTGTTACATTCTGATTTTTTGTTATCCCTCAAAAAAATTATAAATGTAACAAACTTAAAGGGACCAATAGAGAAATGAAGTTCGATTTATAGCCACCTCTATATTTTCTATGCATAACTCACCAAATCGGATATCCTAAAGCAACTTTTTGTGATTGTCAAAATCAAACGAAAATCTTATTACTATGCAAGGAAATATTGATAGTACCACTAAAAATGGATTTAAAATCTATTCTTGGAGATATGTATATCAACTATTGAACTAGTGCATGCATGCACTATGACCAAAAAAGGTTTGAAATCCTCTTGTGTTATATACAATCACAAATTCACAATCTACCTATCACAAGAAGAGGAAATATGTAGCTCAAATCCCTTTACCTCTTAGCTCATCCCTTTGATCCTCACATGGCTTCACTTGCTAATATAATCCATTTAGGGAAGATAGAAATTTAGAATTATATCTACATTTCCATTGAAAATCAGTGAGTGAGAGGATTCATGAAAATATAATATTTTTTACTCTAGCTACTATAATTCCCTTGAATATATCCATCTTTCCATTGTTATCTTTGTTTTAATAAATGTTAATTTGGTATTTTAGTTTCAGACACACCTATTTTGGGTAGTATAATAATTGAAATTTAATTGTTAGAAACTTAGTTGGTTTATAATATACTATTTTGGGAATTTTGAGGTGTAAATAAAAAAAATGTATTGTCACATAAATAAAAGTTTCCTGAAATAGTATGTTTTAAACCAACTAAGTTTCTAACGTTTAGAAACTAGATATAACTCAAATCCCTGAATTCATGATCGAGAATACACATAATCCATCATCATCCAAAAACTAAAACTCAATCTAAGTATCTAATCCTTTTAAACAAACATGCATGGGATTTTAAACTACCTTGTTTTAATAAGAAGAGCCTTAAGGCTCTAAACCTTATTCAATTTGATGTTATTTATCCCCTATTCAATTCACACCGTTAAGTTTCTAAACAATAATACTACGTGTGACACCTTCATGGGTTCATCCTTTATGAATTTCATGTTCTTTTATTATGCTTTGTAATATGTATGTTGGTTTATTATAAAGATGAGTAGATGACATATGTTCATTATGTTGAATGACGACATAAACTTTGACTTTGAAACATTGTATTTCAAAATGCGTAACCCCAAAGTGTACGTACATAGTTTATGCTCCCATAGATATTACAGTTTTCTTCTTTTAAATTTATTTTTATGTAATAATTAGTTGAAAACATTTGCTTTTGAGTCTGTATTATATATACAATTCTATACATTTTAATTTTATTCAGTTCAACTCAACTATTTTTAAGATAGTTGGGTAAAAGCTCACCGAGTAAGGATTGACTCACTTGGTAAGGTTTCTATTTCTTAGCTTATGTTCCGCATTCAAATCTTACTAAGTGAATGCGCTCAAAGGTGGAGATTTCTAATTTGTCAACATTAAGATAGTTGGGTAAAAGCTCACCGAGTAAGATTTGACTCACTTGGTAAGGTTTCTACTTTTTAACTTATGTTCCGCATTCAAATCTTACCAAGTAAATGCGCTCAAAGGTGGAGATATTTAATTCGTCAACATCCCTCTTTAGAGAGCTTAAAGTTTTGAAGGGTATTACAAATTAAAATGTAATGAAGGTTTCACACAATGCAGATTTATGAGATTTCATTTCGAGAATAGCACACTGAGCATCATTACAAAGAAGCCTTAGACTCCCAACCAAAATTAGCAACATTTTGAATCAATCAACACTAATTACTAATTTGAGCCTCCAATTATGTTGAAGTACATTAATTTTTTTTTTTAAATATAGCAAGTTGCACATGAAAGAGCAATTAATTAAGTGCTATAAATTATCTATAAATATTAATTAAATAACTCTTTCTTTCTTTCATGATATATCCATATTGCTTGAGATCTGGCTAACATAACCTTGTAAGGATTTTGCACTACAATTAGTCAAGTTAAGAATACAAAAGAGGTCATGCTTTCCTCATTTTGCTACATACCCTTTTTGGATTAAGGAATTTTCATGCTTTGGAGTAACCAAAATTATATCATGAAATCATCATGCAAGTTGCACTAAAAGTTACATTATGGGAAGGGAAGATATATGCAATTAAATTAAATTCAAAATGTTAATTGTTGTACGTGGAACATCAAAACAAGGATTTGGGTATATATTATGTGAAGCAAAAAATATGAGTGAGAGGAATGAATCACCTTGAGTTGTGTTACTCAAATTAGGGTATCGTATTAGACACGGATAAATGTTCAAGTGTCAAATCTGTCTATTCATGAGAAAGTTCCGTGCTTTTTGGTTTGAAAAAATTTCAAGTACATTGGTGTACTGTAAGTTTAATTTAATGAAGAAAAAAATTGTGGTTAGCTAGTTCCTTTGATAATATAATGTTGATTGTTTTCACATATTTTATAAGAAACTGACGAAACGCTATATATAATTGGTCCACCAAAATCCTATTAATAATCATTTGACTAGCTAGGCTGCATTAATTAAGAACGTTATAACTTTGGAACGTCAATAATCTATAATGATGTTAAATAGTTTGAATATCCAACATATGTTCTTAAGCAGTCGTGCACACTCTTATAATATGAATTAACATCTACATTACAAAGGTTTTGACTAGGGATGGTCATGGGTCTAGGATCCGCCCCATGTATAAGGGTCTTGGGTCCAATATTTTTAAACCCAGTGGGTCTGGGGCGGATCTGGGTCTAGGGTTAACTAAATGGGTCTTGGTCTGGATCTCAACAATTTGGACCCAGACCCACTCCTGACCCGCCCCAGGGACCCATTAATTTTTTTTAATATATATATATAATATAATATATTATAAAATAAACAAGTAAACAATCTTTAATGTTCTTGTATGTAATTAATATATAATTATCTCGTATATGACCTCGTATGTAACTAATCTAAACTCGTATGTAATTAATCTGATTTATTCAAACTCATTTTGGTTTTGGCTAATTTAATCTTATCTCGTAATTGTACATAAATTTGAAATTGTATTCACTAGATAAATTCATTAAAACAATATAATTTAATTTTGTTGCAATAACTGTTATATAACTTAGTCTCATTCATAGACTCACCAGACCCACTAGACCCACCAGACCCACAAGGTTTGGGTAAGGGCATGGGCGGATCCAGCGTGGGTTCAGTGGGTTCAACTGAACCCCCACTAATCCAACCCAAAAACATTTATATATAAAATGCATGAAAGCTATAACAAGTCTGCTCTTTTACTCCACTGGTTAAGTCAACCAAGTTCTCCACAAGAGACTAGGGATCAATTCTTGCTGTTTACAATATGAGGTTTTTTTTAAAACCTTCTTAAAATTAGAAGTATTTCAACTTTTGGCCTCTTTTTCTTTCTCTCTCATAATTTTGTTCCCATTTTTGTTTTGGTGTGGTACTTGAAGCTATTTTGAATTTGCTAAATTGCCTTTTAGAACTTACTAATTGAGCATTGAATAATTGTGGTAATATTTGTTGTTGTGATAATATATGTTGTTTTGGTAATTTGCCTTTCAATAGTATGTACATTGTATTTGTTTATATCTTATTTCTAATTGATATATAATGTTTAGTAAATATTTGTCATTTCTAATAATATAAAGTTGTTCAGTACTCGGTCTAAAAAAAAACGTTATCACATGATCTCCCTCGATAAGATATTGGAGGTATGTATCGCTTTATGGTTGCTTGTAATGATAAATATAAATTTGGACTATGGAGTTGTGTATGGGTACAAACCCAAACATCCGATCATATATCCTAATACCCGAACATCCGGTGTATGAAGAAGTTTGAACCCACGTGCCATAAGTCCTGGATCCGCCACTGGGTAAGGGTCCAGATTTTTTAGACCCATTGAATCTGGATCCATACCCTAAAATCAGAGTCTGGGTTTGGGTCCAGCCAGACCCGCCTCATGACCATCCCTAGTTTTGACCCATAATAACTTTGTGACCTATCACTATAGATTGTACGTGAAGAAATTTTTGAAGATTTTCGTATTCACACACCCAAACATGTAACAAGCAAGGAGTTATTTAACTAACCCCACCAAATATATATGCATTAGCATGATTGAGTATGAGACAAGAGATAATAGGTTCTTAACTTTCTTGCAGACAAATTGATGGTCCCAAATACTAAAGCATGCTTAAAATCATCATTATAGTACCAAGCATGGCCTAATCTTGTAAGTGATCAACAATGTTGGACCCTCTTGTTGATTTAATTTCCAAAGTTTAATCACCAAATTAATCTAAATGTAGCAAAAGAAGGTCAATTAACTTCTTTTTTTTAAAAAAAAGCATCACTAAAAAAGGCACCAAATTTAATCCACTACTATCATATCATCTACAACACTAAACAAAACTTCACTAAGAAAAACTAGTCATTGTTCTTGTACTGTGTTGCTCCACCACCAATCTAAGCTTCCAAGGCTTCAACTTTCAACCTGTTTTCGTCGAATTCGGAACAAACTGTAAGAAGAATTTAGAGCAACCCCAGAAAACAGCTATTGCAAGGTTTCATCTTTCAAATTCAGAAAAATATATCCTAGAAAGTATTTAGCTGGTGCAAAAAAAAAAAAAAAAAAAAAAAAAAAAAAAAA
>PYUH01003988.1:110644-146999 GCA_016808085.1 Suaeda aralocaspica | reverse complement strand
TTTTTTTTTTTTTTTTTTTCTTCTCAATTTTGGCAAATTAGTTAGCTTAATTGTTCTGACAGATTCTCCTTGTAACTTAATTGCCATTCCCAATATTTAATTAAGCTACTATAAATCCTCGATTCCTCAGTATAGTAACTAGCTTAAGGTCAGCTGATTTTCCTATAATCTCATTGAAGACAGATAGTGGCCAGGCTATTTCATTAGAGTTCAGTCTTTTATACTAGCAAGCCAAGGAAAGCCCCTCCAACGCTCAATTCAGAATGACTTGAACGGGTGCAGTGCAGCGGTCCATAACAACTAACAAGTGCTGATATTCGACAATTAGGCCAGTGTTAATGGAAGGGAAACATACATGAACCACTTGAAACTAATATTCCAGGTAGGTCAAAATATGTCCAACACCAATTCAAATCTCGTAAAATTCTTTATAGAAAGTTTTTTGTCCATTTAACAAGTGTACACAATAATCTGACTGTTTTCGCTGACAAATTAATATAACTGTAAAACAGTTTGATGAAGAACTAACTAACTGTCCATGAATTGAAGTATCTTTAATTTACTACTTTTGATAAATAAAATGGATTAGCTAACATCAAAAGAGCTGAGAAAGGGTAGTTGACTAAGGCTAGAAGAAACCATGCTTTAATTTTGTTATAAGCAGTCATTTTCTTCACAAAAGCATACTTTTGTACAATTCATTGTTACTAAATTAAACTATTTAGCTAATCTAAATATATCTTTACATCTTATTTACTCATAGCCTTTTCTAATAGCCATGATGCGCCTTCAATATAGTATAGTAACTAGCTTAATGCTTTTGTCAAAGATTTTAGTGCAATATAAAAGCAGCTTTCAGGCAGTAGCAGTTGGATAAGATTACATCAAATATATGGTAACTAACTAATTATATACAAGATATGTACTAGGAGAATATTGACATATTCTCTATCGTTTTGGAACAACAAACATTCATTGGTCGCGGTTGGAGAATAGGAGTTCTTACTCAATGCTCATATAGCATTTGTTCATGCTCATGTAAAGGCACAATAATTTCACCTTGGCATGCATCTCACATTATAGTACATGTTGGGCACACGTCACACGCCCAGCATTTAGATTACGTACTTACATGTAGCTCCAACACTTCTAATATTACATTTGATAGTTGGACGACATAGAAATAAATTTGAAAGATGAGGAATAAGCAATAATCTTGATTGATTGACGGTTCAGATAATAGTACATGCCACGTAGGATAAGTTTGGTCGGGCCGCCCAACCGGCCAACCCCTACCACTAGCCAAAATAAATTGCATAGGCCAAAACCATGCAGCCTTTCTCACACTCTTAGAGGCAGTCAAGTTACTAATTTTCTCCCCTTTCTTTTTACAACATTTTAAGTGGGCAATTGATCATGGAGCCAAGGACCACAATTTCGAAATCTGCGAAAGCAAACACTAAAACAAATCTCCCTTTCTTTCCTATCATACTTTGCTAATTTTTGTTGTAATGCAAGTATACAACAAACAAATGTAACTTCACAAGTTCATATACTCCAAAATCCAAAGCATTTGACCCAATAAAAGCAAATAAGCGGAAAAACACCGAAGTTTTATCATTAAATTATGCTTGTTGAATGCGAAGCACGTATTCAAAAAAGTTTTCATAATCTATAAAAATGCAACAAGTCAACAATTCAAAAGAGTTTTCTTTATTGACAATTTGACAATTTGTTCTTCCTTCAAATTTGTTGATCATGTTCAAGCAATCCAACACTACAACCACTCTTCTATAACCCATCTCCCAAGCTCTTTGTAAGCCATAAAGCTTAGCTTCTGCTTCATTAGTTGTTCGGATGATCAATGTCGTACAATAAACCCTCAACCTATACCCAATGACTAGCAAATTATTATATACACGGATACATCTGGGAGTATATTTCAAAATATATTTCTGTAATATTCATTTGTTAACAAATAATATTTTTTTTTCAATAATTAGTATTCGTTTTCAATAAGTAATTTTTTTTAGACAATATAGTCAAGACTTATTTATTAAACTTTTCTTATTCAATACCTATACATCAAAATCATGTCAAATCACTAATATTTTTCTTTGAATATCAAATATTTATGGGCGTGTTTTGTGTATGGCAGGTTGCACCATCAATTAATAGTGCGGCCATACATGTGAATATCGTCCTTCTGTTATGGGTTTCACAGCAATGGTTACTTAGTAGAACAACGATGGTTACATGTTTAAATAATAATGGTTACTTATTTGAACAATGATGGTTACTCGATCATGTTCTACATACACTTATTTAAGCAATTTCTTACTTATTTGAATTGCAATGGCTAATTATTTGAACTATATTATTTACTTATAGGTTACTTTGTTTAATATTGATGGTTCGTTTCTTGTTATAAATGTTGATAATTGAAGACTAATTTGTTATTAACATTGTGGTTACATAATTGAACAACGATAGTTACTTTTTAGAAGAATTATGGTTACTTATTATTGATAATTGTAATTTACTTGTTAATAATAACGTGGTTACTTATATGAACAATTATGGTTACTTTTTAGAAGTGTTATGGTTACCTATTAGTAAATGTACCGAGGTTACTTGCATTGTGATTACTTATTGATAATTGTGATTTAATTACTTGTTAGTAATACTAAGGTTACTTATATGAACAATGGTGGTTCTTTTCTAAAAGCGTTATGATTACCTATTAGTCATAGTACCGAGGTTATTTGTTAGAAATATTGTGGTTACTTATCAGACTAATGATGGTTACTTATGCTAAAAGTGGTTACTTACTTTAATAATCTGGGTTACTTTGTTGGAATATGGATATATAACTTACAAATTGAAAAAAAATATATAAGAAATGAAATACCATAAGAATCTTAATTCTACAATAAACTCAAGATTTGTATCAAAAAAGTCGAATTCAATATAAAAGGAGATGAAATTTAAGAACCTAACATTTCAAAATACATTTTGAACATTAAACATTCAATATTGTTGAATAGAAAAATCAAGATTAATTGCAGATTCATGCACAAACCAAATATTGCTGCATAAATTCGCATAAAAAAGGAAGAAGATTAGAGGATTAAGGAAGAAGAAGAACGCAGAGGAGAGAGAAACGACGGCGGCGACGACGACGATGACGATTGGTTTTTCTTAAAACCCTAGGTTTTGATTGAGGTGCCGCACCATTTAGTTATTGTGCAACATTTTGCATATAAAACAGAGTGAATATTTATAACTAAAACTACATGAATATGCATGTTTTGTTTTCAACAATAAAATTAAAGTTTGTTTCCAATGCATGATATTCTAGTAATATTATACATATATATGCTCAAAATTTTCAAATTGTAATATTCACTTTCCAATGCATAATATTCATTTTTTAAAATGCAATATTAATCTCCTCATATGTGATATTTTTTATTCATTTATGGAAATAACTCAATTTACCAATACATCATACATATATAAGACACTTATTCTAACCAAACATGCATTAAATCATAAATAATACTACATTACTATTCCTTGTTAAGGAATGAGCAAGCTTCTTATAAATTTTCACAAAGAAAAAAGTGACAAAAAAATATAGATTAATTAAAGACCAACAAGATATACTTGATAATAAGACCAAAGCTATTAGTAATACACTTCCTTGACTTTAAATGAATAACTAATGGTTAGTCGTCTCTAAAATCAAATCAAGATAAACAAATGTTAATGATAACTTATAATATTTTGAGTAGTTTAGAGTAAATATTATATTCTACAAAACAAATATTATTTGTAAGAGAGTAAATATTACATTGTAAAAAATGAATATAAAAGAGACTCTCGGGTGTATGGTATAATGGATTGCCAATGATCCAACATTCTCGTATCAATATTTTACTTTGGTAGGCCATTATTTGGAGACACTCACTTGGCCCACTTTTCAAAACTACCCACCCTCTCCTGCTTATAGTTTCTTGGGTTTAAGTTTTTTAATACTATTTAGTTTTTTTGGATGCTAGGCAGCCACAAGTTCACTAGGACAGAGATGAGAATCAATTTTCATGATTTTTTGGAACCAATAGAGAAGCTATAACCAACTGAATTATCATTTACTCTCAATTTTTCTAATACTATACAACTATACTTATGTGGTTTTAGCTCAGAAAATAATATAAACTATATAAAGCCTTAAGAAGAAACATCACATACGGCAATATATCTTAGAAAAACCATGTTTTCTCTACAAACTTCTACGATAGCTCCACTGTTTTGTTTGGCTACCACGGACAACAGATCCAATATTTCACTAGGAAACTTTATATTAATTATAAAAAAATAGGCACAGGTAGAGGAAGAGACCACTTGCCAAGCCAAGATTCTGTCAGTATTCTGTACATATAGCCCTATTATCAATCACTAATCAATGTGTAACAACTTTTTTTTATCACTTGTTATACAATTTTTTTAATCGCATTTTTTCATGTAGCTCAGCTTTAATTTTAACAACATCTCACTGATCAAATAAATTATTAACCTTTTATCCAAATAAATTAACACGTGTAACAATTATACTTTTGAACAACATTTTGTCAATATTGAATGCTAGTAGATATAAATAAACAAGTACTACCTCTGTCCCATAATATTTGCAACATGAGCCCACATTTTGACGAAGAGAGTAATATATATCAAGAATTTATTTTATAACGTTTTGTACATTAATACATTTTTAAAATAAAGCATAGTAATAATATAATTATATTATATGATTTGTATTTATTACATTTAGAAAATATAAAAACCTACAAATGTTATTTGGGAAATTATCTAAATATAAGGATCTGAAATTATCAAGCATTATACTAGTTGTTTTCTTATTCTAAAATTAACTTAGTTTTTTGAAAGTAAATTAAACTATTGTCTCAAGTTTACTTTTCGCAACAATAGCAATTGTAACTTGCAAGTGAGAGATTTATGTCTCACAGTAAGATATCTCATATGTCATAATTGTAAATAAATGTAACTTAGAGGGCAATATACATATATATACAAATGATATACAGTTACAACTACAAATGGCATACATATAAATATATAAAAACCACCACCCCATCATACTAACCACCACCACCCACCATTACGGCTGCCCCCTTCCAAACCTGCTACCTGCACAATTGCACCCCAACCTAACGCACCCAACAACCACCGCCACCTACACCCCTTCCGCACCTAGCAACTACCACCGTCTAAGCGCCTATACCCTTTCCGCATAAAACCATCACTAATCGTGCGTCCTTTGCCTACAACCACCACCTTTCGCACAGTCGCACACCGCCGCTTGGACCTTTTCACACACCACCCCTCATAACCATCAATCCGAAATACAACAATTAAACCCTTAGTTCTAATTGAAATTAAGTGAATGGAATATGAGATTAAGTGAAGTTAATTCTAATTGTGAGTGAAGCAATTTGAAGTTTTTTCAATCTATCCATTAATTCATGATTTTGGTAACTAAAGCCATAATTATGAGTGAATCTTAGAGAATTATAAGTGATTGAAGATTATTTGAATCTAAGGCTACGTTTGGTAGAGCGTAAAACATTTTCCATGGGAGTAAATTTTTCCTTACAATGATGGATAACCATTTTCCCTCCAAAATAAAAGGAAAACAATTTTCTCCCATCCCATTATACACTCTTTCCTCACTACCTCCTTCCACTCCCTACATTTTTTTCTATTTTCATCACTTTTTTTACATGCAACAAAACAATGGAAAATTGTTTCCATAAAAATCATATTACATTGAAAATGTTTTACGCCCTACCAAACGGACCCTAAGTTAAGTTTTATTGAAGAGCTAGAACCCATTAAAATACATATCAAATTAGCGCTAGGAGAGTCTTTTTTTTTTTGTTTTTGTTTTTTTTTAATTCCTCTAGATTCCGCTTGCAAAATAACAAGGTTTTTAAAGGTCGTTCGTTATGTTCCATTGCACTAGTACTTTCATTTAACGACCAATAGAAATAGTTTATACAACTATAAAGATGACAATTTATATAATTTATACAACAGTTGTACAAAACTACAAGTCTACAATTAAAGGGGAAATTTATTCATTTGATTTGAAATTAGTAAACTTTAGTTTCAAATCAAATAAACAAAAAAATTGTTGCTAATTTTTAGTTGTACCATACATTGCAAAACAGATGAATTATTAGGTTCCTATCAAAAAAAAAATGAATTATTAGGTAACTTCATTACTTTGGAGGTATTATTAGGTTACATTGTCAACAACCATCTTTTGTAATTTACTCTCTTCGTTCCCAGGATGTTACTCATGTACTTATTGATACGAATCAAACAAGATCCCCTTATGACTATATTATGTTTTATATATTGAAAGTATTATCTTACGAATAGCATCAAAATTCCAATCGTAACAAACATCTAGGAATATAAGGATATTTTTTTTTGTAAAATACTTAATTTAATTTTTTTCACGAACTAAGGGCTTGTTTACTGCAGCTGAAAACAACTAAACAGAACAGAACTGAACTGAAAGTTTTTATTATGGATTAATGATTAGCAAAATAAAAGAAGAGCTGAACTGAACTGAACGGAGCTGGGCTGAATTGAACTGTACGGAGCTAAACTGAACTGATTTTAACCTGAAGTAATTAACAGGTCCTAACACATTAAAGTAAATTCTTTTTGCGAAATAAGACCACTGATTATTTTACGGCGTTGACCGATAATTTTCGGGTTTGACTCACGCAATTGGTTTTTTATCAGACAATTTTTCCCAAAATAAAAAAAGGAAAAATTGTCGGTTACTACCTTTTAAAAGTTTTTTTTTGTCAGTTACCACCTTTTAAATTTTTTTTTGTCAATTAACACCTTTTAAAAAAAATTTTGTTAATTAAGACCCCAGACTACTTTAACTGTCGGATTTTGGCATTGACTTGCTATGTGAATTTGTGCACCCTGTTTTACTTCCCTCCTAATTTTCCCTTCAATTTCTAATCTACTCTTCTTACTTCATCCTATTATCTTATAAATGTAACCCTAAATTCTAAAATAAACCATCTTTAAACTCTTTGTTCTTCTCCAAATTAACTCAATTTTTTTGGTAAAGTTTTATTTTTTTTTCCCTCTAAATTCAACTTTTTTCGATAGAAGAATATAAGCAAGTGAAAAAAATGAAAGTTAATGGAAATTTACCTAACCTTTATACTGACACAATTGATTGAAGCTCAATTAATTGTGCCTGATTCCCAATTGGTATTTGTTGTGTACTTGTGTTGGTACAGTGTAAATTATTTTGAAAAGGTTGAATAAGTGATTTTGAATAAATGTTGAATGAGTAATAGGAGTGTAGGATTCATATAGGAGTGTAATTATCAAAAAAAGTTACTTACAACACCTTTTATAAATTGAGTTAACCCCAAAATCCGGAAGTCAAACCGTTAAAAGTCGTTTGAAGTCTTAATTAACAAAAAAAAATTTTAAAAACGGTAACCGACAAAAAAAAAAAAGTTTTAAAAGAGTGGTAACTGACAGAAAAAGCGAGTAAAAAAAATCCCCCAGCTCTTCTTCACTTCTACTCTGCAAGCTGCGCTCATTCTTTCTCCTCCATTGAAACGACTTCCTGTATTTCCTCTCTTTCATTGAAGCAACTACCGAGGTAAATTTGACATCAAAAACCTAAATTCCTTTCAAAATTTTCTTCTTATTATTTTTAATCATTTGTAACCAATTTTACAATCTAGGGTTTATCGTTGATATAATTGTCGACAACATTCAATTCCTTCAATTGCGATTCATGAATTATTGAACTATTTATTGCAATTAATTAAGTTGTGCAACATTAAAAACAAGCAATTTTGTTGATGATATTAACTACGAACAATTTCATGTGATTTTTTGAATTTAATTTGATAATTGATTCAATTTTGTTTGCTATTGCGCTGCATTTTTTGTTGTTCTATTTATTGTTTTGGTTTTTTACACTTCAATGTTAGGATAAATCTTTGAAAATGGACATTTTTCGTCAATCGTCGCCGTCCGGGCTTAGGACGGGCCTGATTTTGTGTTCTGTATGTCATAAGGCGGAAAGACAAAAATGTTTGCGGCTTTTTTGGTTGCCGTTGATAAATTGTGGTAATGAGAATAAATTTTGAATGTAATTTAGTGCGGGGAATGAACGAATAATATCTCAATGAGAATACAATCATGGCTCTGAGCTTGTGTTTTGGCCGTGTTTTTCATTACCATTCGTTATGAGTTTGATGGGAGTGGAGTTTGGGAAGAAAATTAGACATTTCGGAATGAATTATTGTTGTTGTGGGAATGAAGATTGATCTCCTTCCCGTTACCATTATTTATGATCAGCTGCCTAATGGGTCGTTGGGGTTATGAAGTTAATTAGTTAGTGTTGAAGTTTGCAGTTTTGTGGATTTTACTTTTTAGAACATGTTAATTATGAATTTTCGATTGGTTGTTTTAGTTATGGTTCTAGGTTTTAATTGGAAATGTGGCTACGTCAATGCAATAAGAAGACTGAGGAATATGATAGAATTATATCCGCTCTTTGCATAAAGAAACAATGTGTTTGATACAGTTATTGCGTATTTGCATTATTTGGCATTACTTAACCTTCACATTCATTTTGTTTGCAGAAATTTTATCTGATTTTCTTTAGTTGATTCAATGGATTCCTCAAATGATGCTGATGACAAAGCTGAATCTCCATCTTCGTAATTTCTTGATTTTTGTTTTTTTTTCCCTGCTTTACTAACATTTCCTTTTGCACTCATCCTTGCAAAGATTTCTTTGCTGATCTTTGCTTAGCAATTGTTTGTTTGTTCGATGCTGTTCCCAGTTCAAAACCTGTTTATAAGGATCCAGACGATGGACGTCAACGTTTTTTGCTTGAGCTGGAGTTCATTCAATGTCTTGCTAATCCAACTTACATTCACTGTATGTCGTTTTTCCTAAACCGGGCAAGATTACTTGGAATTGCATTATCTGAACTTTGTGATAAATGGACAAATATTTTCCATGTGTAGATTTAGCACAAAATCGTTACTTTGAAGATGAAGCTTTTATTGGTTATTTAAAATACCTTCAGTATTGGCAGCGGCCAGAGTATTTGAAATTCATAATGTAAGCATCTTTTTTCCGACCTAAATTCCTCTTTGTTTTTTTTATAGTGTAATGAGGTCACATTTCTGGGTAGCCTATTTACTTGCTTGTTTGTTAAACATGACCCTGTCAAGATCAGGTATCCTCACTGTTTGTTCTTCCTTGAGCTTTTACAAAATGCAAGCTTCCGTAATGCAATGGCTCATCCCGGGAGCAAGGTGACTTTTCTATCTTGAATTCTTACTTCTTTGTTGTCTTGATTTATATATATTGGGCATGTAAATGAGCAAAGAATTGTTTGTGACATGTCATTGGTTAGTGTATATCAATTCATTCAAGGCCTAGCCATTCTTCCTATTTTTTATTCCTCATCCTATAATTATTTCCTCTTTTTTTTTAAGGTTAGATTAGTATGACGTAACACAAAATTTTGGGAAAAAACACAAATAATACTATTCATGCCTTTAAACTATGTTCTCCATGAACTGCTACTGATGATATGTTGGTCCTTAGTGTTTATTATGCTACTGATGAGATTTTAACACAAATTCTATGAATTATCATTTTAGGCTTTGTTCTATTATCTCTAAAGACTAGATTTTTTCAGGGTCAATACGTTTAGTTAACTTTTACCAAGTTGGTTTATAAGTAAAATTAGCTAACTATATAGTCTATACGATGTTATTTGTTCATAGTGAGGGGAATTAAAATTTGGAGAACATAGTCTTAATGAATTTTCTTGAAGCTTGACAAATGATACCAATATAATTGAGTGCTTCGAATTTGGAAGGCTAGGATGCTCAAAGTCGTGTACGGATCCGAAGGTCGGATCTAGGAAATTTCAAAACCAAAGTTTCGGCAACTCGTTTGTTTAGTGTCTACATCTCGAATATGGACTCGGGGACACTGTTATGGATTTAAATATATTCTATTTTTCTTTTTTGTGTATATTTTTTTTATAAACAGAGAGTAAATAATTAAATGTGTTAGAGGGTAAGTGGGTAACATGTTGCTTATTTGTTTTAGTTATTTAGGGAATCATAAACCTCCTAGTTTCCCTTCTCTTTATTTCTAAGTAGGTTCCCCAATTGTCAGATCTAGTCTAGTTTTCAAAACCCTAAGGCAGCGAGTTCGTTTTCTCTCCCAAGGATCTGACTCGGAGTCTGTGTCGGTGTCGTGCTGTCTTGACACCAGTACAACAGGGGTAGTGGCAGAGTCTGAGCTTCATAGTTGGAAGTTTCCTTAGAGAGGCTTAAGTCTGTATGTTCCTAAGGTGCACAAGCTTAGGATGTGAGAAAGTGAGAAAATAAAATGATGGCTATGGTTTAACCTTTGACTTCAATACTTCATGTTACTTTCCTATAATTTTTCTTAATAAGCTTATGACAGATTGGGTTATTGTGCAACCGTAGTGTGCCCAATGTTACTGATTTCACAAATTGCAAATTATGGGCAGTTTTGGTTTATGTTTGTCCCATTTTAGGTGAATTGAGAATTAAGAAAGCAAATTAATTGGTAAATTAGCTGATGTTGAGTGTACCTCTTAGGTTAAAGGGAAATTCATTTATAGGATAACACTTAGACCCACATTATTATATGGTTCACAATATTGGGCAACTAATACGGAGCTAATTAGAATACTGTATAATGGAGATTTGTATCTTGAGGTGAATTTGTAGGAACACCTTGAAAAATAAAATAAGAAATGTAAGATTGTAGGTACTTGGAAAAAAGTTAAAAGACTCGGAACTGTGGATATTGAGGATAAAATATGAGAGGACTGGCTATGTTGGTTTGAGCATGTGCAACAATGGCCAGATGATGCACTGGTTAGAAGGATGAAAGGCTGTGATAATGAGAATCTCAAGAGAGGTAGAAGGAGACCGAAGATGACTTGTGTTAGAGTTGTTAAAAAGGACATGGAAAAAATATGAGAGGACTGGCTATGTTGGTTTGGGCATGTGCAACAATGGCCAGATGATGCACTGGTTAGAAGGATAAAAGGCTGCAAGGTACTAGAAAACAACTGAATATAATTGGGACTGATCTTCATACTTAATGGTAGGATTAGCTTAATATTGATAATGATGATGGTAAACAAGAGTGGATTACAAGTGGGTTTAGCCCACAACTCTCCAATAGTGAGTTTAGCTCACAACTCTCCAAATGTTCTCACAATTTCTGAATCCCTCTTCCTTCCCCTACTACTTTACTTATACTACTACTGCTATTCTAATATGGCCAAAAGCCTTAATTGCTAAACCAACTACACCAACTACCCTTGTCTTCTTGTTTACTGCCAAAGAGTCCAACAAAGCTAATGTTGCCAAACTGTCTTCATTGATCTGCAGCTTTTGTATTCTCTAATGTGGTCCCCAATATAGGTGGAGCCTTAGTTGTAGTTGCCTTGTCCTTCCTATGGCTGTAAGTATGGAGAGGTGGGTGTGTGTGGCTCATTGCAAAGGCTGTGATAATGAGAATCTCAAGAGAGGTAGAAGAAGACCGAAGTTGACTTGGGTTAGAGTTGTTAAAAAGGATATGGAAAAAATCTGAGAGGACTGGCTATGTTGGTTTGGGCATGTGCAACAACGGTCAGATGATTCATTGGTTAGAAAGATGAAAGGCTGTGATACTGAGAATCTCAAGCGAGGTAGAAGGAGACCGAAGATGACTTGAATTAGAGTTGTTAAAAAGGACTTAAAAAAAATGGGTTGACAACTGCCATGCAGCTTTATATAGAAATGGAGAGTGATATTTTGCAGATGACCACATGGGATAACTAATTGGTTCATGCAGTCAATCAATGTTTTGAAGATTGAGTCTTTGAATTTTAGCTGTTGTTGAGTTCTACGGCAGATGTTTGACTGCATTTGAGGGTTTTGCTATGAGTTAATTATGTACTCCTATCTACAATCCAGTGTCTCAAGTTAGTATTTCTGTCCAAAAGTAGAGCAATCTTTATATAAACTCCATAGCATTATATATGCTGAAGTAAACCAAAAGTTAAGAATATGACAAGGAAGTTGATTTTGTCTGATAACCAATGCATTATATAAAAGGTGCGTACATATTTTTTAGAACACTCACTTGTAGATGGAGATATTCAGATTAGTAATATAAAATAATGGATTGATCTACAGAGTATAAGAGAAGAGTGGAGAAAATCAGTGTTGCACTTTATATAGACTGGATTATTATCACTGATTGAAACAGAAAGCTATAATGACGTCAACTTGTGTACCTCTTGTGGTGGCGAGCTTTCTTCCTGTAATGCTCTGACTTTGGTCAAGTAAGATCTTGAATCTTATTTGTTGCCTGACCAATTCAGCCTTCTGTTATTGGCTTAGCCGCTTAGGAGAGGTGTATAAGAACTAGGGGTCAGGAGATTTGAATGGGTTGACTTCTTCAATTGTCAACATATAAGCCTATTAACCAGTCATGCTATATTCCTGAAAGCCTGAAAGGTCTGCATGGTTATATTATTGATTTTAGAAACTTCCTCTATGGTTTTGGAAATTATACTGGTTGCTGCAACAACTTCAGATGATCTGTTTGGTAAGTAGCCATGATGATGGATTTTCATGCAAGTATACGAGGCCAGTTTCATGTTTTAATACATGCCAGTGTTGGCAGTGTATATGCAGCTTAACGTTCAAGTTTAATTCTCTTCATAAGTTATGTTAGCTTACTAGAGGTAGTATTGAACTATAAACTATTGAAAGGGGTTAGAAAGCCTAGCGAAAAAATAAAATAAAAAATACTCGCACATATTTGAGGGTAAAGTTACCGTGTACTTTAGTTTAAGTTTTCCCACAGAAGTGCACAAAAGGCTCATCAGGAGTAATCAACACTCATCACCATTACCAATTCATATTAACTGCCAACCAATTGTGCCATCTTTACAGATACAGTATTTCTTTGTCATTCCTTACCAAAATTTGCAGTATAAGTTTGATGGAGTACTGCAACATTTGAATATGATTCTTAACTGATATTTAGGAACAGGCATTTTTCTGATGTAAAATGAAAAACTGGCTGAATTCTTGCGAACTAATCTGTAACATGATTTTAATTTTTTTTTTTTCTAATCTCCCCAGGAATTGGCACACAGACAACAATTCTACTTTTGGAAGAACTACAGAAATAATAGGCTGAAGCATATATTACCCAGACCCCTTCCCGAACCTGCCCCTGAACCTCCAGCTTCAACTGCTCCCCCACCATCGCTTCCTCCTGCAATTCCTCCTACATCTGCTCCTTCTCCAGCCCTTTCTCCAATGCAGTATGCAATTCCTCCGGGATCAGGTGTTGCAAAGAATGATACAAGGAATAGTGGCATTGATCGAAGAAAGAGAAAGTAAGTCTGCTTCTTTTTATTTGATCTTGAGAGTACAAACTGTTTCTCTTAAAATTAACTTGATGTAGATAAAATTAAATGGTGCAGAATTACTGATGCAAGTCTTATGTTTTCAGGAAAGAAGGTTAAGCTTTTTGGTTTCTGGATAGGATATACTGGTGGATTATCGTTTCTTTGAAGTAGGAGTATGGTTGAACTTCTTATCATCAAAAGGCAAACTGTCACTTTCTTTTTTCAGAGCTTCAAATTATACTTCGTAGTCTTCTGAAGTGGAATTCTCCATCTTCATATGCAGATTGAAATATGGGTGGATGACTGGATGCTAGCAACCGTGAATTTCATTGACTATTAATGTTTAAAAGATGTAAAGGCCTTAGAGA
The DNA here is from genome assembly GCA_016808085.1 of Suaeda aralocaspica. Lineage (NCBI taxonomy): Eukaryota > Viridiplantae > Streptophyta > Magnoliopsida > Caryophyllales > Amaranthaceae > Suaeda > Suaeda aralocaspica. The sequence continues at coordinate 133,070 of PYUH01003988.1, read as the reverse complement.
TTTATCTTACTTCCTTAAGCTGTTAAAATCATAGCAAGAAGTCAAAACTTATTAATGTGCTATTAGTAAGAGAAATTTCTCAGATATCTCTCAAAAACGTATGTGGGAGTTGGTTGTTAGCGGTTAGCCTATACCACAGCCTTATGGTTCAGACTCGACCTCTGCCTATCCTGGGAATTCAACCAGAAAACCTATATGGCTATATGTTGGCTGGTGGGCTGATCCAAACACTTTCACCTTATTCATAACTCGTCCATTAAATTAATGAATTGGGCCTAGCCCGGCCAACTTTAAAAAACATTCCAATCATTTTTTGTGCAAACCCACTTCTAGAGTGGGTCATACTACTTGTCCATGAATAGCTCTAATTGAGATGATAGTGTAGATGTGTAGTAGATATATTATTGATCCACACTTTTCATAAGTAGGACTTCGCTTAATTTGTATACTTCCTAGTATTTTATATACTCAATGCAAGTATCGTATTATATACTCTCAAATAGTTTGCAAATACAACAATATTTACTCTATATAAGATGGGTACTATAATATGGTTTTTGATTCGATAAAATCAAATTTCATGATTTCGGTTAATTTCTTTGTTTCAAATTACTTGCTATATTAGGTTTTTGGGCATTATTTGTTTTCATTCTTTGGATCTCTTTAACTTTGAATCTTTGATATAAAATATAGTCATATGAAATTTTGTTTAATTCGTCTCAATAAGTAGCTTTCATAATTATTGTAATTTTTTCAAGTATGTAACTATTAGTATAACCGTTTGAAGTTGTGTCTTAAAAACTGTGAAAAATAAATTAACAAGTAAATCGGGAGAGAGGGTGTATCCGATCTAAACTAAGCCGGAAGGCGTACAAAAAAGACTGGATACTCGACTTTCCTCACCTCTATATAACTATATACGTGGTAATATATTAATATGTCGGTCTAAGAACCTGAGGGTTCCGCCAAGAATTTCTCTAGTCAGTAAGCCCATCCAAAAGGGACATACTAATTGTAGAAGGAATAATAATTAATCAATACTTCAGACTCAAAGAATGATTGATTTCGTTAAGCCTGCGGTGAAACCCATGGGCCCACACTTGAACACCCTGTACCAGTTAACAATCACACCATACTCATATCATTTTACCTATTTATACACTCCTTAGTTGTTTGCACTCTTCACATGCTCAACTCTTACTAACACCATTATATTTTATACCACTCTTTCTTTCTTTCTTTCTTTCTTTCTTTCTTTCTTTCTTACACCACCTATAATGCATATGCAGCCACCCATGGCGGCCGCATGTCTCTCCCTCCTCCTTGTCGTCCTCCTCGTTCCTGCTGCCTCGGCTTTTAACATCACTAATATCCTTAAAAAACATCCTGAATTCTCTCAATTTAATGAGTACCTCACCAAAACACGCCTTGCCTCTGAGATCAACACCCGCCAAACCATCACCGTGCTAGCCCTTGACAACTCCGCCATGTCTTCCCTCATCGCCAAGAGTTTCACTGTTCCAACTCTTCGCAATGTCCTCTCCCTACATGTCCTTGTTGACTACTATGGAGCCAAGAAACTCCACCAACTCACCAATGGTATGTAAACTGGTTATTATCCATTAGTCTAGTACCTAGTACTACTAAGTATAGTGTTATTGTTATGCTTATTATGCTAGCTTACAATTAAAATATCTTATAAATTTTTTATTTGCTTGAATCAAAATAAAACCAACAATTTTTTGCTTGATTCAAGTAATTTTAAGTTTCAAATCTAAGAGGGTTTAAGTTATGCGGCTTTTACTTTGTTACATTTCTATAGTCTCTATACTTCATGTGCTCACTAATGGTACGTAAACTATATATTGCACATTAGTCTAGTACTTAGTACTACACTACTACTAACCAATAGTGTTATTGTTATGCTTATTATGCTAGCTTACAATTAAAAGATCTTATAAAATTTTTATTTGCTTGAATCAAAATAAAAAAAACCGACAATTTTTTGCTTGATTCAAGTAATTTTAAGTTTCAAATCTAAGAGGGTTTAAGTTATGTGGCTTTTTATTTATTACATGTCTATAGCCTCTATATATACTTCCTGTGCTCCATAATGAAAGCCACTTCGAATATGTAGCAGACATGTACTCCTATATTATAATTGGGACATTGCCATTGTGTTGCTATTCTGTCTTATATAGCAAGTAATGTTTAGAGATTTATAGATCACACACCATATACTTTGGCTTAATTTATGCATGTTATCATCACCTTACATCTAAAATCAAAGCATGTTAAAATAAACTTATAAATCATATTGTGTCAACTTTGAGGGTAATTATACAGGAACTAAGAAAATCAACAACGTACTGTAACATACAGGAACCACCGTAACATCATCACTGTTCCAGTCATCAGGCGACGCCGATGGAAATTCAGGGTATGTGAACATAACAGACATGCATGCAGGCAAAGTAGGGTTTACACCAGCCGATTCCGGTGACTTGAACTCTTTCTTTGTAAAGGCAGTGGTAGAAATGCCTTACAATATATCAGTCATTCACATTAGTGAAGTTCTTGATTCAGCACAAGCTGAAGCTCCTACTGCTGAGCCTAGTAAAGTTAACTTGACTTCCTTGTTGAAAGACAAAGGTTGTAAGGAATTTTCTCGCTTGCTTACCTCCACCGGCGCCGACAACATCTTTCAGGTAATTAGCTTGACACTCCGTTTTCAATTACTTTTACAGTTTTACTAACGGAACAGTGCATGAGAAATGTTATCCTATGCGACACATTTTAACATTTATTTTTTTTATAAAGATGTTTATAGGATTTGAACTCGTAATCTGATTACAAAAAATTATATAAGACGATCTTATTTGATAAAACTACTAAATAGTTAAAAAAAATATATATATTAATTAAATTAAAAAACTCAATCTAATAGATAGCATATATATACACTTAATTAGCCACCTGATAAAGATTTGTCAAGATTAATTTCATTTTAAGTAAATGCATATGATCATGTGCTTGTCTTTGCACCAAAAAATGTGTATGTCTTATTTGTTTAACATGCCTAATTGAACATAGTCTACTATAATTACTATATATTGTACTGCTTCAAATAGAGTATACATTTGACTGTCTATTTACAAATAAAAAATAATTATATTGTTTTAGCCAATTAAGTTTCTAGGATACAAATATATAGTTATTAATTATTAGCAACTTAGAGGTGAGAGATGGCTTTAGATCGATTAATTAGCCTAAGGCATACATTTTTTTTTTTCATTTAACTAATGCCTACTAGCTTAATTGGTTACTGTTTTAGAAAAAGATACGTACTCTACCATCTACACTAAGATGGTAGACTAAGACGACTTGACTGATAATCTTGAGTTCGAATCTTAATTATGTCACTAATCAAGAAGCTTGCTAATTTGTTTTTGTTTTTTTTTTTTCTAAAGACATGTAAAGTTCATTTCAAGTTTCTCCTTTTGATAGGATATATATAGGTGGAATCTATGTAATATATAATTCTCACGTAACATAGACATGAAGCGTAAAGCATGCATGTACTATTGAAAAATTGAAAACAAAATTTAAGCTAATATTAGCAATAATTAATTTTTTTCTTATGATATATAATTATTTCAGGAAAACATTGAGAGCGGTTTAACGGTCTTCTGTGTGAGTGACAGTGCCATCAAATCATTCATGCCGAAATTCAATAACTTAACAGAAGGAAACCAAACGTCCTTACTCTTATACCACGGTGTTCCAGTCTACAACTCATTGAGCATGCTAAAATCAAGTAACGGAATCATGAACACGTTAGCCACCGAGGGGTCTAAAAAGAAATACGATTTCACCGTGCAAAACCACGATGAATCCGTAACGTTGAAAACCAAGGTCGTAACAGCAAAAATAACTGGGACCTTAGTTGACAAGGATCCTTTGTCCGTATTTAAATTGGACAAAGTGTTATTACCACGTGAATTATTTAAGCCATCAGCCACTCCTGAGCCAGCATCGGCTCCAGAAGCCGATGCTCCTAGCCCTGTGGCTGATGAGCCAGCATCGGATTACAATGATGATGAGATGGCCGATCAAACGGCTAAGAAGAATAATGCAAGTGGAAAGATCAACGGTGGAGGATTTTTCGCCGTAGGGCTCACTTTGTATTATTTTATATTGGCTGTTTTGTAAATTGATTAATTAATAATCTCATAAAAAGACATTATAAAAAAAAAAAAAAAAAAAGGTGTGTTTTAATTTTGGATCAAGGGAAGTTGGGAATGAGCTGTGCAAAATTTGGAGCATTTGAGCACCGACGATTATATTGGGTGGCTTGTCAACTTGCATTGTCACATGAGATAGTGGGAATTAAGTTTTATTAATTTTATTTGATCACATATATATTTAATTTTGTGTGTAGACAATTAAGCATTAATAATTGATTGGTCGTCCATAAGAAGATTGATTGTATAATTATTGATTTTTAATTGCTTTTAGTATACTATACTTCTCATTTATTTATTTATTTTTGGGAGGGGGGAGGAGGTCTTGCTTTACTTTGAAGAATTGTATAAAACATTATTCAAATGAAAATATAAGTATATTAAAAAAAAAAAAAACATTTTTTTTTCCTTATGTAATTCCAAATTACTGTGTTTTCGTGTTAATATTCATGATAGAGAGTAGTAGAATCCATAAAAACGTTTGTTTTAAGTTATAATACCATTGTAATGGTAGTTACAGTGTATCAATAACTTGTTTTGAATGAAATTCAATCATATCATATGCTAAGCTAATCAGATAGTGAAGAATATATAAGCTCAGCTGGTTAGAGCTCTTCTCTTGATTCAGGTGATCTTGGGATAGTGGGATCAATTCTCATCACTGCCCTTCCGGCTCTCTAAACACCTAAAAAAAATATAATAAGCTAATCACAAAGTCTTCTTGGTTCAATTCTAGACATTTGTTGCCAATTTGTTCACATTTATATTGATCTGAATCAGCCAATTCAAATCAGATCGAGATTTCGATCACCATGTGATTTAAGTTACCTGAGTAGTATTATCTAAATAATCTACTAATCTTAATTAGAATAGAAAATATTAGTTTCAGATACTATGATTCCACTTCAAGTTTTAATAAAGGTCCTTTTGGTCTTTGATGGGTTGGAAAAAAAACAAGAGTGAAAATGAAGCTGATCTGAGTCTCAGATTTATAATGGAATACAGCCATACAAGCACATGTTATAGGTATGTAACTGAATGTGCTAATGAAAATACATGATATTGTACATGATTTAATATCAGTGTATTGTACAAGTAGCTTACAATTACCATTAAATGAACTGTGGGTAGAATATAAGTCCATCCACCACATATATATGCAGCAGGCTTAAATCAAGTCTTGAACCTTTTCCTATTTATTGCACATTGCGATTGATAAATCATATAAAGGTTGATGTTTGAAACATATTTAACAAGCCGAGTCTAACAAGATCCAATGATTGTTTTACATTACATATATTATAAACGGTAGTTACAATGATGANTTGGAGCATTTGAGCACCGACGATTATATTGGGTGGCTTGTCAACTTGCATTGTCACATGAGATAGTGGGAATTAAGTTTTATTAATTTTATTTGATCACATATATATTTAATTTTGTGTGTAGACAATTAAGCATTAATAATTGATTGGTCGTCCATAAGAAGATTGATTGTATAATTATTGATTTTTAATTGCTTTTAGTATACTATACTTCTCATTTATTTATTTATTTTTGGGAGGGGGGAGGAGGTCTTGCTTTACTTTGAAGAATTGTATAAAACATTATTCAAATGAAAATATAAGTATATTAAAAAAAAAAAAAACATTTTTTTTTCCTTATGTAATTCCAAATTACTGTGTTTTCGTGTTAATATTCATGATAGAGAGTAGTAGAATCCATAAAAACGTTTGTTTTAAGTTATAATACCATTGTAATGGTAGTTACAGTGTATCAATAACTTGTTTTGAATGAAATTCAATCATATCATATGCTAAGCTAATCAGATAGTGAAGAATATATAAGCTCAGCTGGTTAGAGCTCTTCTCTTGATTCAGGTGATCTTGGGATAGTGGGATCAATTCTCATCACTGCCCTTCCGGCTCTCTAAACACCTAAAAAAAATATAATAAGCTAATCACAAAGTCTTCTTGGTTCAATTCTAGACATTTGTTGCCAATTTGTTCACATTTATATTGATCTGAATCAGCCAATTCAAATCAGATCGAGATTTCGATCACCATGTGATTTAAGTTACCTGAGTAGTATTATCTAAATAATCTACTAATCTTAATTAGAATAGAAAATATTAGTTTCAGATACTATGATTCCACTTCAAGTTTTAATAAAGGTCCTTTTGGTCTTTGATGGGTTGGAAAAAAAACAAGAGTGAAAATGAAGCTGATCTGAGTCTCAGATTTATAATGGAATACAGCCATACAAGCACATGTTATAGGTATGTAACTGAATGTGCTAATGAAAATACATGATATTGTACATGATTTAATATCAGTGTATTGTACAAGTAGCTTACAATTACCATTAAATGAACTGTGGGTAGAATATAAGTCCATCCACCACATATATATGCAGCAGGCTTAAATCAAGTCTTGAACCTTTTCCTATTTATTGCACATTGCGATTGATAAATCATATAAAGGTTGATGTTTGAAACATATTTAACAAGCCGAGTCTAACAAGATCCAATGATTGTTTTACATTACATATATTATAAACGGTAGTTACAATGATGATTGTGAATAGTGCAAAAGTGAAGAAATGAAGTGTACCGAGTAGTTCAGGTTGAAACTTTTACCTGGCGAGTAGTTCATATATGTGCGCAATACAACCACAGGTTTCCTCGCTTATTATTCACCTGGTGACACAAACATAATGGATGGATAGCTAGCACTTATATGCACAGAAACTCATGCTGCTGAAGATGACAGGTACACACACGCGTGAATGCCATAAATTCGGCATATAAAACACACACTATTTTCACTCCTTGTTCAAGGCTTACTTATACACGGGCTGGGGTGAAAAAGTAAATGTCATCAAGTCGGTCATTGCTAAGCGAATTACCACCATAGACTAACAACCCGGGTTTGCCATTGCTCTGCCCACTAGCAAAGGCACACCATCCTCGTGGGCCAGGGTGATCGGCTGAATTGGAGCCATCATCTATTTTCTTCCACACCAATGTTTGTGTGTCCAAAGCATAGACATCCCCTGAGAAACTACCAGCACCCATGTGACCCAAATCACTAGGGTCAATCTCCCCACCACAAATGTATATGTACTTATCGACAACAACAGTTGAAAATACACTTCGGGCAGAGGGCTTTTCACCTGTTGTTCCAACCTCGGCCCATTCTTTCTTCATGAGATCAAAGCAATGAACATCGTCCACTTCTTTCCCTGCAAATCCATATACCACCCAAACTTTATCTTGCACAACAGCAAGGCCAGGCCCACCTCTACCTTTGCAATTTTCACCCGGAAGAGGGAACTGAACCCATTTCTGATCAATGGTATCAAAGGCCCAAAGGTCATTAAGACGGCCAGAGAAACCACAGCCACCAAAGATGTACACATATCGATCATCAGTTGCTGTAGAATGGTAGCTTCTGTGGGCTGGCCAATTTTCTCCACTAGAGATAAGAGCCCATGTATTGGTTGTTGTGTTAAAAGAGTATAGCTCGTTGAGCTCTTTGTGTTCAGCATCCCTACCACCAAAGACGTAGATAATGTCATTTACAGCTGCCATTGTGACCCCAACTCGTGGTGGAGGAATATCCCCAGTGGCCTCATTGACAGACCATGATTGGTCATCAAGATTGAATACATAGAGTTTGTTGTCAACGGGGACTCGTGGTGTGAATTCACCCCCGAAGGCATAGACCTTTCTTCCTACTATGGCTATGGCATGTGAACTTCTTGCTCCAGGTCCAGTACCTTTTTGCTGAAGCTGGAAGCATAAAACAATATTAGTATGTATCTTAGTATCTCAGGAATGTCTTGAAGACAGTCTATATGCAATCTTACGTGACTGCAGGCTTGCAGCTACGCTAGCCACTGATACCATATTTGTTCCCTTACAACAATAGACCTGCTATACTAGTCAAGGATTTTGTTATGACAAAACTGGGATAAGTCAAAAACGCAAAGAATTAATTTCGAATAGCATATCTATGTTCACCACCAAGCTCACTTTGAGAGACTTTCTCACTTTCCCTAATTGTCACACAAGGAGAACATTCATCTTACACTAAAGATGACAAAAAATATCTAGTCTTAGGGCCTGTGTACTTCAACTGAAAACAGCTGAACTGAACTGATTGAGTGATTGGAGCTAAGCTGAGCTGAAAGTTTTTTATGAAGGATTAATGAATAGCAAAATAAAAGAAGAGCTGAGCTGAGCTGAGCGGAGCTGAACTGATTTTAAGTTGAAGTAAACAGGCCCTTAAAAGACTAAGTAGGCTGGTTTGTCAGATGTCAGATCGAACAGATTACAAACAAAACAAATACTTCCACAAGTCTGACATTTGTGACCATTATTGTGCATTATGAGGTGCTGATAATGAGACTACTACACGTATTTTCCAGAGTGATTATGCAGCTGCTTTAACAGGAAGTTCAAAGACAATTCAGGCAATGATTCGCAATCATATCACCTCTGGTCTATAACATTTGGTGCATGAGAAATGAAGCATTTTAGAATGCCATTGTGAGAAGACCTGAATGTCTTGCTCAGAGCATTATATTAATTAGATATTTAGAATATGTGTACTTTATCTGCATCCGATTGTATAAGGCAATTCTGTGTTTGTAACTGTTTTAATCGAATGAATAAAAATTAGTTACTTACCAAAAAAATGAAAAAAAAAAAAAAAAAAAGACGAACAACCACGAGACCAGGCGGAGGAATGAAAAAACATAAGACTACAAAGCAAAAAGGGGGGAAAAGAGGCGGAGAGGGGAAAGAGAGACAGAGGGAGGAGGAAGGGAGAGCGACATTCAATAGGTCGGAAACACAATAAAAGTGTGATGTGTTCCACGTCATAGCACCGCCCCTATTGCGCAGATCACATAAGGTCGATTAATCATATGCCATGCTATACATAACCCATTTAACCTGAGCTACAAATGATCTATTGATAGATCAATACAATGTACCTATCAGAATTATCAACAATAACCTCTTGAATTTGATATTAACTTATCACAAATCACAGTTTCAGTGGCTTTAACCCCATGATCTCATATGACTAATGTGAGATCAAATGTACAAGCAGTACTCCTATAATTGCCAGCTAGGAGACATTCTATTTGATGAAGAACTAAACATGGGTTTTTCCATAAGTCATAGCCTTACAGGTAAGACCCAACTACCATACAAACACTCGGTAGCACAGTACATACGCAATTTCTTGTATCTAAACATGTATTGGTTTCCAATATATCTTAACATAATCGCCATTACATAGTGAAAGTATAATTAAATGGTAGTACATTTTTAAATTATTTTATAATTATATTCTTATGCTTGAATAATTTCGCGTACAACTCTGTGAGTGTCTCTTTGTGGCTTGCAATGCCAGTCTCAAGCCAGACTGCCAGATAGCTTAATCAGTCCTCAAAAGCTCTACAACTTGGGTCTTGTGATTATCAGAAGAAGGGATAATGAACCCTTCACTCTTCTCTTAATTCCTTTCCTCAATCCCTTATCCAAACAAGGATAGAGGTTCCCCTTCCCTCCCTTTTTTCCATTTCCTCTTATCCAACAAAGCATAAAGGTACCCATTTTGTTCGTAATTTGATCAATTTTTTATACTTCATAATACTTCACTAAACTCAAGGTAAAAATTTGTTCATGGCACATGTGACAAGTAACTTTTGGACAACAAAGATCATTAGAAAGGATGCAAGGAGAAAACAATCATAAATGAACTAGAGAGGTGATAGTATAGCTGCCGTCTAACCGTGTAAATTGCAATTAGGCATCAATTATAAATATATGAGAAGTTGTGATTTGTTTTTGTACCCTATTAAATGGTCTTACCAATACCACAAGATCATATATATACAACCCCTTGGTTGCAACTATTTCTTTATGGGGTAATATAGGTTTTACACATACACCTAGGGCCTAGGCTAAATGGTTAAGGCTAATTGAATGATATTAACTCTATCATGTTTTCTCAAGTGAGAGTCCTTTGTCTTAAAATCACCGCCTCACCATACCTAGCGCTTAATATTCACCTGAAAAGGGGTGGGTGAATTCAAGCAATCAGTCCATGACCTTGTCACACACCGGCTTTATTTAAAACTAAAACTATTGAGCTCAACTTAACCGAAGCCTAAGTTATGGTTGAATTCGATTATCAGATTCATACTTTACTCTCTCAGATAGGCAAGAGAAATTGAAATATCTATCTATATCAAGCTAGCCACACCAAAGTAAATTTGTAATGCACAATTTTTTTTCGGTTAGGGATATGCATTTAAGTCACAATTTTTATAAATTGTATCGATATGCATATCTATAAGTCCTAAATCAATTTTATATTCAAGTCAGGGTGTATGTTTTCAAGTCGGAAATAAAGTAACTATTTGTCTATTTGTATATAATTGCTCTTATCTATGAGAAGTTGTATTCCTACTATCTACCAAACAATATTTCTCCACACATGAAAAATTCAACTGCTACAACATAGTAGTATTACTACAACTGCAATTAAACACAAATGGTTCTATATTTATAACACTAATATGGAAAATTACACAGATTTTCAAACAATCAATTATGTTACAAATGAATTAATTGTGCAATTATGCTACAATACATGATTTTAACAGCATAATTCTTTATGTCTCATAATAAAATAAAGCAATTAAAATTACGCAAAATGAAAGTAAGAAAAGAAATGAACTGAGAAATATACCTTAGACCATGTGACCTTGAAACTCCATAGCTTTTTTTATCACCAAAATGACCGAAGCGTTGAAACCAGCTTTACCACTTCCCCACTGCTTTTTTGAGTGCGATTAATGTATTGGTACCCGCCAACTTGTACCCCTATTTATTTATTTACGAGAATTTGGTCGGGTAGTGTTCGGGTCGGCTACAAATTTTAATACTCCCTCCTCTCGTTTTTATGTAAAATTATACCTATTGGATGCAAATACGTATTCATTGAGACGAATTAATAAAGTCTCATATACATATTATATTTTATATAGTAATGACAATTAGAAAATTCTCCATCTTATGAATAGTGTCAAGATTCCAAACGTATCAAACATTAGGAACGGAGGGAGTATTTTTTTTATTTATTTTTTACAATGTGTTTTTTGTTTAGTGCGAAATTAGATTGCAGATGTTGTAACTGCAATGCAATAAGTATAAAGGATTTGGATAAAATAATATGTCATATTTTTGGTTCAGTGTTAGCGATACAAAATTACAAATCAAAACCTCATACTATATAGATGATACAAAACTTTATTATCCATACTTTGAAATATTAAACATCAAACTATTATAGATTGGTGGTTAAACTTTCACATTTCATTTCAATTGTCATGAAACCATGAAACTCTTGTAAACTTAAAATGTGTTACATTCATGTGGGCGCCACGTGCGTAGTTTCGTTGATAATGATGCCTTTTAATATATTGTATATGATTTTGGAGTTGGTCTCCATACAGGTATAACAATGTAGTTCGAATTCGACTCTAGTCTGAACCGTTTTGGAAAAAAAAAAAAAAAATGTCCGCCTTAAATCCGAGGGAAAAAAAAACATTCATTCAAGTCCGAATCGAAGTTGATTGGATTAGAAGTGTTGGAAAAAAATAGATAGTCTAAACGGAATTTGTAAATTATAGATTATGATTTTGATATAATGAATAAGTTTCTGATTTATATATGTTTGGAGCGTTTGATGAACTCCTGCCTATGTAATTATATGGAGCGTTTTTTTAGTACATTGAAATAAATACATGTATACGTATATGATCTCTCCGTATAATATTATGTGATAGCAAATAAAAAAAAAATAAAAAAAAAACTACTAATTTCAATTCATATATATGAAAAATTATACTTTGATCCCTTATCTTATTGTTAGAGTTTTTGTTGTAATCCAATTCTTCCTCAATTTCAAGATTCCTATAATCGATTTTTATTATTCGCCCTGTGACTAGCTAAACACGGGAAAAAAAATAATATCGAATTGAACGGTTATAACTAGTGAATGTGAAAAATATCCAAAACAATTAACTACAACATCAGCTGATAGCTATATTAGCTAGTTGAGGACTTGAGGTGATACTATGAAAGCATTGGAGCATGCATGACACCATTCTTCATATTGTAATTATGTATCATAATTAATTTAATTATTTAAATCCGAATTTGTATACGATAATATATTTAAGAACTTGTGCAAGATGACCGAACCATAAGAGTGTAACATGCTTTGCACTACGTCCAAACATCACCTACTCTTTTTTTTTTTTTTTTTTTTACACAAGTGCACAATAATTATTTGTTCGATTTTTTTAATATAATAATAGATTTTTGTTAAATCTTAATTGTAGTTAGTGGACTCTGATTGATACTAAATTTGCTAAATTGATTGGCTTTAACAGAGTTTATTGAACCAAGAAATCAAGGTCTCAACTTACCCTCAAGGATCTCAATAGTATTATTACAATTAAAAGCTGTGTACATAATACGATATATATTATATAGTACGGAATAGTAATAGTAAGGTACCAGATCGACCAACCAGTACGTTGGTACTTTGTTAGCAAATTTTTCCTAGCTAAATTGATCAATATATATAAAATGTCACCCTATGTTCGACTAATATGAGAATAAACTACAAATGGTTGAATTATTTAAAATAAACCATATTATCAATTTGTTGAAATGAGGACGATGATGACAATAAATAGAAGATAGATAATTGATAATGGTGATGATATAGTGAGGGTACGAAGTGGGCCGTAAAATAAAAAATAGAATTTTTTATTTATTTTAATAAAAAAATCCTATCCCGTAATATGTATTGGCCAAGTCCTTCATCAACCATGTCATGGGGATGGTCTAATAACTAATATTTCACTAAAATTAGTTAGTGAGAATGTTGGTAACTTGATAAGACTTTTCATAAAATTTAATTTAATTAACATGTAGATGCTACAAAATGTGCATTAGAAATTTGATGCAAGCAAGCATAAAGAATTAAAAAAAAAAGACACTAGGATAAATATCTGGATCACTATTTGGCATGGTTTCTCCAATTATTAATTAAGCAAACAAAGAAATACATGAAGTAAATAGCCAAATAAAGGAGCTTCCCTAAGCATAACTAGTGATAGAAGTAGAAAACTATTGGGCACATAAGTGTAAGGTTTTGGAGGAACATATTGTCCTTGATCCCCACCTCCCTCAAAAGAGGCCCCTCCACCCATAGGAGGGCCATTAGGGTTTTCACCATACGGTACGCTCCCCGTGGACAATTAACAACCGATGCAGGCGGTGGAGGTGGTAATTGGCGGTGGGTGTGGTGGTGGCATTGGTCGCGGCTTTGGTTGTGCTTGTTGACAAGGGTATTGACATATACAATTTATACAAGGTGCACTATTAGCTTCTCCATTATTATCAACCTCTTTGTTTTGGGATGATATAGAGCACCATATTAGAGAACATTGCATGAATAAGCATAAAGTGTTAGCTTTGTTGGGATCATTATGATATGCACTTAGCTTTCTTTTCTTACCAAAAATTAGTAAGCTATAAAATGTTGTAATAGTATATATTATTATTAGAAAGATAGAATTCATCTAAGTTTTTGGGTGCAATTTTGCACTTTATTATTTAAGATTGTGAAATAGTTTTTGGTGGCAATTTAGCACTTATTGTTTGAGATAGTGAAATTATAGAGCAAATGACACCTAACAATTGTGTGACACATAAGTCATTTGAAAAAGGGTATGTGTCACCCATAGAAGGAAATGAAAGGAACCGATTAACTTCCCATATTACAAGGCAGCCATTATTGCCACCGAACAAACATGAATGAAGCTCAACACAATGTAACAAATTTGGGTGTTTGCAATAGCCAATAGTAACAGTTGAGTCAATCAATTTGTTCATGGTTTTCAATTTCCCTATTAAGAAAGGAAATTATGTATGGGATAATCAATTATAAGAACCTAAAAAATATATTCATATTGCAGCTTCGTTTTTAATATCGTTACATCTAAAATCTTGTACTTATATTATATTATATTATATCATATTATATATATATATATTTTATAGAATTAGTATATATATATATATGGAGTACGAGTAATATTTTGATTTAAAAAAATTGATTTCAATGCGTTAATTAATGTTATTGGTATTTTTATTTAACCAATCACAATAGTACTCCATACTCCATATATATGTTTAATAATGACATTACACCAATAAATGCTACAGTGTGAGTTAAAAGCAATAAAATAACGAAATTTCTGTATGAAAATGATATATACAGTCCTAAAATGGAAATAAAAAGTTGAATTATGCATTTATTATCTTAATATGTGTAGTTTTGTAACGAAATTCTAAATGATTTCCAATATAAGAAATGTATTTAATGTTTATGTAGTACCCTGAGAGCTACATATGATCATTACCCTTTTTATAAAGTGTTGGAAATATTCCATATGTAATAAAATTACAATTAGTCTACTAATTTGAGTGTGATTTGACTTAAATTCGCAATTTAACATCATTATATTACATAATAAAATATGGTAAACGATCTTTATGATTATATTCCTTAATATTGGACGATTTTTTTATGATTATACCTAAACCATTACGAAATGCATCATATACCCTTAATATTTCAAGAATATACTTTAAACTAAATTCACAATGTTATGTGCATCCTATTAAAGCTTAATTAGTTCACAATGTTTATGTGCACTCCTATAAGCTAATTGATTGTTTTTTTTTTTTTTTTTGGGTGAGAAAAAGGGTCAATTTATATACTGGAATACCAATATCATTCCCTTTGTATATTTATGTGAGAGTATTGTCCTGAGAAGTTTTTACATTATTTATCTACTTAATTCACATTATGTTTATTATCAAATACATATATATCGTACTATGTACCTAGTATAACACATCGAACGGTTACATTATGTCAAGCGTGAGGCTTGCGAACGCTTCGGTTGTTTTCAAAGTCTTCTACAATACTCGTGGTAGATTTTCGTGAACACATCTGCCTAATGCAGAGCTAATATTCCACCTGAGAAGGAGGGTGGATATTAGAACCCGTGACCTTTGTGTCACAATGACATTGATACTATATTAGAGGACTAATAAGGGCCTGTTTACTTCAACTCAGTTCAGTTCACTCAGCTCAGTTCAGTTCATTCTTTCTTTTTATTTTGCTATTCATTATCCTTCATAAAACTTTCAGTCAGTTCAGTTTAGCCAATTCATTCGCCAGCTTTTTTCACTGAAGTAAACGGGCCCCTAATCAACCAAAAACTTAAGTTGATTTGTGAGGCCCAAGAATAGTTTATATACTTTATCACGTTTCCTCCACATGAGAGTTCATTGCACTAGAGTTGTGGATACATCGTCATAGGACCCACCTACACCTAGCACTCAATAATTCCACTTAGAAGAGAAGGGGTGAATGAGTTAAGCTTCGAAATAAAAGGGCTCACCAGGGGGAATAAAAGACCATGTTTGGTGTGGTTTAGAGGAGAGGGTTTTTCTATTTCACATTATTAGGTTGAGTTGGAGCATTACTCAAATGGCTCGAATTGTTGGAACAAAAAAACAGATTCCTTGAGGTAGCAGATAATTAATGCCATCATAGTTTCATTGCTTTCAATTCATGGAGCGATTATTTCCAAACGCAGTAGAGGGTTCATAATATGTTGAATCGCATGTTCATAAAGGCTTGTAATCTTTACATACCCTTTCAAGATGTAGAAGGGAGTATGGTTGTAAATAGTAAATATTATGTTGTAAATATATGTAAACAAGGTTGAGCTTTTGTTACTACTGGTCCATTTATATTAGGTCTGTTTGTCTCATGATCCAGAGATTTTGTAATGACTGCCTTCTAGGGATTAGGTGAGGCACTCACCACACATATATATATGTAAGTTGTACAGCCGCAAAGATAATAATACACAACAATATTCAAATACAACAAAAGCTCTCAACTTTATCAGCTACTGTTTCATTGAAGGCAAGCTTAGCTGCCATTGATATAGAGCACAACTCTACTGGTATATAGCCAAGGCTATAAAATCTAATAAGCAACTTCTTCTTCCATCAAAACCAGTTTCTGGCTACAATGGCCACAACTGAAGCTGGTGCTTCTTCTGGAAAGAGAAGAACTATTGTTGATGTACTAGTCCCCTGTTTATCCATCCTAGTGAGATGCAACTAGTGTTAACTAAGAAGCTGTTAGGCATTTCCAACTATAGAACATGGAAGAGATCCATGGAAATAGCGTTGCAGGAAGAAGAAAGTTAGGGTTTGTGACTGGTTTTGTTGAAAAAGGACCACTTCAGATGAGAAGAAGAGAGATATGTGGGAGACTTGCAACAGTGTAGTGAGGTCTTGGATTCACAACAATGTGAGTGATAACATCAAAATCAGTTCTCTACTATGAATCAGCAAAAGATGTTTGGATGCACTCAAAAGGATTCTCCATTTCTAATGTGTATTGAAGTATAGCCTGACAAAAGATTGTAGATCCCTTGCAAAATGGCATGAGTGTCAGTGATTACTATACAAAGTTGTATACTTTGTGGAAGAATTGGATGATTTGAATGACATTCCACCTATCTCAAAGATGACACCAGAAATCAATGCATACATTGATTCTGTGCTGATGCTCAGGAAGAATACCACATGTTTTCAATATCTCATGGTCTGGATGAAGAATACAAGGCTCGGAGAAGTCAAATCTGATGAATACTCCATTGCCATCAGTGTTTGAGGTAGCATAATCACAAATCAAATCGAAGAGTCTCGATCAGAGAGCATTGCTTAAAGTTGAAGAAAATCCTGAAGATGCTTCAACAATGATGTATACCCCCACATTTTCACGTATTTTAAGAAAGTGTATTTTATTCGTATAATTATAATATTTTTATTGAAAAAAATAAATATTTCAATGGGCATATTAAATAAAAAGAATTAATATAAACAATAATAATAATAGTTTTGGTGGAAAGTAATTATTGTGTTCTTAAATAAATATTTTTTTATGTTTAAAAATATTTTAAAAGCTTCTAAAAGTAGAATTTTCAAAGGCTTCCTAATTTAATTTGAGGCAAGGGCCTAAGGTAATTTCACTTGTTAGATTAGTATGGGTTTTCCAATCCTACTTTGGGGCCTTAAATACCCCTTAAACCCAAAATTTCAGATTTTCTCTCATATAGTCATGGGGATTTCCAAAAATTTAGAGAAAAAAAGCTTGAGTTTTCCAAAAAAAAAGAAGAATTTTTTTTGGGTTTGCCTCGGGATTCGTGTCAGTCGGACCCCACACCGCAGCCACCGTCGCCGCCCTGCCGCCGCCGCTGCACCTCCTCCCCTATTCGATATATTTTCGAACCTATTTTTTAAAAAAAAATCTACTCTTTTTTTTTGATTCATTCTTGCAAATTCATGTTCATCCTTATGAGTAATCATGTTTTATGAGTCTTGATTATGTTTTAATAAGTGTATTTGTTTTAAGGAGGCATGAATTAAAATTTTGTTCATGAAATTTTAATTAGGGTTTACAATTACATCAGTAATGAATTTTCATGGGTTTTATGATAAACTTCAATATTATGATCATGATATTGTTGTGGTGAATTTATGATGATTTTATGAAATTAGATTGATTTTTAAAGCTTTGAAATAAAATATTGATGTCCAAAATTTAATCATGAATTTCAATTGAATAAATACTTTGATCATGTTTTGGATTATGAAAATTGTTCTAAAGTGTAGATGTTTTCATAATTATGTTAGTTGATTGTAGAAGAGTTTTATCATGAAATTTTGATGTTTTTATAAGTTTTTCATGATTTTAAAGGTAGTGAATAATCTGAATTTTAATAAAACAAGTTAAAGTAAGTTTAAGTGTTCTATATTATCGCTAGTATGATCACATATGAATTCTATGAAGTTACATATAATTTTTAGTATGTTTTATGAGTTAAAAGTGATTTAAGCAAGTTTAACATGCTGTCCAAAATTTACAAATTTAATATTAGGCTTTTAAAGTATGTAATTAGCATAAATTGATCATAAAATTAAGTAATACATTGTATGATTGATTTATGGTTTTTTTGAAGTTTCTCAAGGAGTTTTGATAATTTTATCTTGCTTTCCAATTCTAAAGTGGCATAAAATTATATAAAGATATATAAGTCCCGAAAACTAAGTAGTGTTGCAATAGAAAAGTTAAAGTGTAGTATAGAATTGAATAGAGACCATATAGGAATTTTTGGACAAAGTTTCCAATATAGAAGTAGTTGTAGTTTTTGTACCATGGAACAAAATCAAATGTATTAAATTTGGTGATGATAATGTGAGAGTTTTGCCTTACTTGTCCAATGGCTAAATTTGCTAAACTGCCATACAACACTAGTTAATTATATACTGTGCACAGTTTGTACTTAATTCAGCAGATATCAGCTGGGGGCCATATAGAGTAAGCACTAGAGCAAGACACACATGTATTTCTTGACTCAGTAGATGATTTCTCAGAGCCACATGTGGTACTTGCTCAATCCAAATCAGACTTTCCAAGCAATATCTCTTTCATTGCATTTGCTGAAAAACAATTTGATTGCAAAGTAAATCTTGAGAACTGATAATGCCTTAGAATTTACAGAAGGTCAATGCAAAGAATTCCTCTCAAAAGCAGGGATAGTGCATTAAACCCGTGTGGACACCACAACAAAATGGCAGAGTGTAAAGAAAGCATAGATTGTGCTAGAGATGGCTAGGGCATTGAGGATGCAAGCTAGTCTTCCATTGCAGTTTTGGGGAGATTGTGTTTTTGACAACAGACTACATTATAATAGGCTGCCAACAAACATTGTAGGGAATGTGAGTCATATGAGAAATTTCTTGGCAAGAAATCTGATTACAATCAACTCAAAACCTTTGGAGTCTTGCAATAGCTAGCAATCCCTCTAGAGAAAAAGATAAATTTGCACCCAAGGATGCCATTGTTTGTTTCTAGGTCATCCCAGATATGTGAAGGGATATGAGTTGCTGAACTTAATGAACAAGAGGTGTTCATATCTAGAATGTCAAATTCAAGGAACACATATTTCCCTTCAACAAACATGCCCTCACAAAGTTGGCTCATCCAATGCCTGTGAACTTACAGCAGAAGTCATGTGGTTCCAATTCTGAGAATTTTGATTGGGATATTGACGAGTCAACATTGCAAAATGCTCATGAAAATGAGCATGAAGATCATCATGAATTGTCCACAACAGAGAGAGACCATCAAATATACAGAAAATGAGCCTCAACATATGAACAAATTCTTGTTCAAGAAGAATCACAAGCCACATTGAGAAGATCTGAAGAATCAAGAAAACTCCTGAATGGCTTGAAATATGTGGTTTGATTCAAGGGGCAGTCCAATGTTTGCCATCACCTGCACTGAATTTGGCAGAAATTAAAATGGCCTCAAATTCTCTGCTATGTTGGCTGCAAAAGATTCAATCAAAGACCCATCAAACTTAAACGAAGCAGTTTCAAAAGCCATAAATGGGTGAATGCAATGAATCAGGAACTAGAGCTTTGGAGGCAAACTCTAACTGGGATATCACAGAATTGCCCCCCAGAAAAGGGCTATAGGTTGTAAATGGATTTACATGACAAAATTCAATTCATATGGGTCAGTTGAAAGAGAGAAAGCAAGATTGGTTGTTCTTTGATGCATACAAGAGAGGAATAGATATGAGCAACCATTGGCTCCAATGGCAAGATGACCATTGTGAGATCCTTTTAGTTTTGGCTGCAATGCATGACTGGGAAGTTTCTCAAACGGATTGAAGAATGCATTCCTTCATGAGACTTGATTGAAGATGTCTACATAACCCTACCAAAGGGATATCCTGGTCCAAGCAAGCAATGCATGTGGGTCAGGGGAGCATGACTTTGCACTAAAAATCCCACCAGTGTGCAAACTCAAGAATCTCTTTATGGACTCAAACAAGCACCAAGGCAATGGTTCACAAAGCTGTCAAGTGCATTGTTGCAATGTGGCTTTTCTCTGTCCAATGTTGATTATTCATTATTTATCAAAAGAAAATTGAATCAGTTGTGATTGTGCTGGTATATGTGGATGATTTATTGTTGCAGGAATGACAACATCTTATTGCTGAACAAAAACTTCTTGCACTCTCATTTGCATAGGAAAGACTTGGGAGATAAAGCTATTTCTTGGGATTGGAAGGCATAGAAATTCTCAAGGCATTTTTATATCTCAGAGAAAGTACACCTCCTACGACTACTGATGATTATCATCTGGATAAGGCCAAACCACTCGAATTGCCTTATGACTCTCATGCTAATTTGACACATGATCAAGGGTGTTCTGCTTCCTGATCCTCATGATTATCAGCATCTAATGGAAAACTGATATATTTGACTCTCATGCTAAGTTGACACATGATCAAGGTGTTCTGCTTCCATAAAATTTCTCTAATTTAGTATGAGTAAATTAGGCATCCATGTGCAAGCTCTAGTAGATTTATTGTTTTGAAAATAAATAAACCACACGATTCCATGCATATCCATAGCCTTGTCGTCGGGATTAATGATCGATTAAGAAGGTCATTCGATATGGTCATATGATCCATTGACAGACAATGTCATCGAGACTTTGCCATATGTTTTAGAAGTACTGGCGCATTCTTTGAAAGGAATTATATGGTCAATGACCAAATGGCATGGCAATGCCACGAAATAGTGACACCCAAATTGTTAAATTGGTTTCCCTTCATAATCTAAAGTAACAGTAATAGAGTTTTGATGTGGTGACAGAGTTAGTGTTGCAAGATGTGAGCTTGCTGCAGTCATCAACCACGAATGAATAATAAGAGAGGAAAAGCTAGAAGTAATGAAGCGGAAGAAGATATGATTTTAGATTTCAAGGAAAAAGAAGTAGGCTATTGATACCAACAACAAAGTGATTAACCGTCAACCATCAGCTTAAGCTTTTTGGTTGAGGCCTAGGAATATGTTTTATACTCTATCAACCTCGTTGACTCGTACCATTTCTCGAACAAAGTGACTATTGATTTCAATGTATTAGTACATTGATGTTGACTGATTTCCAAAAGATAAATGACACTTGCTTTATCGCTATAAACCAATTTACTTAATGGACGATCTTAGATCTAAGCAAATAATTTTCTAATCTAACATGATTCATAAACAATTGTATACCCTTACGCTTATTGTATGTTCCAAATTCACCATAACCCCTTACTCAATAGAATGTAGTTCCATTATACAATTTCAACTCTAGTACCTACAATATAGGTTACCATGAAATCTCATTCATATCAATTTTCCTTCCTTCTATCCACCCATCAAAACACATTTCAAATGCCTATAACAATCTCTTCGTACTAGGACTCTTTTCTATTTTCCTTCTACATATCGCTACTCTCTCTACCATCCGAATCTTACATCTTGTCACCAATGACATATATGACCCTGTTCTTTATAGCTAAAATGTACGGTTAAACTGAATATATGAAATAAATACATATACTAACTCAAAAATCACATCAAATGTTTCCTCTAAAAAAAACTCAACTACCTTCAATCCACAAAATATGTAATAAATAAATTTTTATATTCGACAAAAATACTCTCTTTATTCACATTTGTGAACAAGAAAAAATAGATTTCTAAGTAACAAATTAACCAATCAATTATAAGGGCTTGTTTACTACATCGATTCAGTTTACTCTTCTTTTATTTCGCTAATCATTAATCTTTCGTAAAAAAAACTTTCATTGAGTTAACTCCAATTAGTTCAGTTCAACTGTTTCCGTGAAGTAAACTGCCTATAAAGTTCAGTTCAACTATTTTCCGTGGAGGTAACATGCCTAAGTATAAACATCTATTATAGAACCTTACCTCCAAGCCGTTAGTTAATGGACACTCAACATCGATTAGAGTGAATGAATGGCACTCATTTATATACGTAAATTATTTGAAAACACCAGTTCTTTTTATATTTGGATTTTTTTTCCCTCATTATTTTGTCCTATTTCTCAAACAACAC
>PYUH01003988.1:71979-110619 GCA_016808085.1 Suaeda aralocaspica | reverse complement strand
ATAAATTCGGCATATAAAACACACACTATTTTCACTCCTTGTTCAAGGCTTACTTATACACGGGCTGGGGTGAAAAAGTAAATGTCATCAAGTCGGTCATTGCTAAGCGAATTACCACCATAGACTAACAACCCGGGTTTGCCATTGTCTGCCCACTAGCAAAGGCACACCATCCTCGTGGGCCAGGGTGATCGGTGAATTGGAGCCATCATCTATTTTCTTCCACACCAATGTTTGTGTGTCCAAAGCATAGACATCCCCTGAGAAACTACCAGCACCCCATGTGACCCAAATCACTAGGTCAATCTCCCCACCCAAATGTATGTACTTATCGACAACAACAGTTGAAAATACACTCGGGCAGAGGGCTTTTCACCTGTTGTTCCAACCTCGGCCCATTCTTTTTCATGAGATCAAAGCAATGAACATCGTCCACTTCTTTCCCTGCAATCATATACCACCCAAACTTTATCTTGCACAACAGCAAGGCCAGGCCCACCTCTACCTTTGCAATTTCACCCGGAAGAGGGAACTGAACCATTTCTGATCAATGGTATCAAGCCCAAAGGTCATTAAGACGGCCAGAGAAACCACAGCCACCAAAGATGTACACATATCGATCATCAGTTGCTGTAGAATGGTAGCTTCTGTGGGCTGGCCAATTTTCTCCACTAGAGATAAGAGCCCATGTATTGGTTGTGTGTAAAAGAGTATAGCTCGTTGAGCTCTTTGTGTTCAGCATCCCTACCACCAAAGACGTAGATAATGTCATTTACAGCTGCCATTGTGACCCCAACTCGTGGGTGGAGGAATATCCCCAGTGGCCTCATTGACAGACCATGATTGGTCATCAAGATTGAATACATAGAGTTTGTTGTCAACGGGGACTCGTGGTGTGAATCACCCCCGAAGGCATAGACCTTTCTTCCTACTATGGCTATGGCATGTGAACTTCTTGCTCCAGGTCCAGTACCTTTTTGCTGAAGCTGGAAGCATAAACACTATTAGTATGTATCTTAGTATCTCAGGAAGTCTTGAAGACAGTCTATATGCAATCTTACGTGACTGCAGGCTTGAGCTACGCTAGCCACTGATACCATATTTGTTCCTTACAACAATAGACCTGCTATACTAGTCAAGGATTTTGTTATGACAAAACTGGGATAAGTCAAAAACGCAAAGAATTAATTTCGAATAGCATATCTATGTTCACCACAAGCTCACTTGAGAGACTTTCTCCACTTTCCCTAATTGTCACACAGGAGAACATTCATCTTACACTAAAGATGACAAAAAATATCTAGTCTTAGGGCCTGTGTACTTCAACTGAAAACAGCTGAACTGAACTGATTGAGTGATTGGAGCTAAGCTGAGCTGAAAGTTTTTTATGAAGGATTAATGAATAGCAAAATAAAGAAGAGCTGAGCTGAGCTGAGCGGAGCTGAACTGATTTTAAGTTGAAGTAAACAGGCCCTTAAAAGACAAGTAGGTGGTTTGTCAGATGTCAGATCGAACAGATTACAAACAAAACAAATACTTCCACAAGTCTGACATTTGTGACCATTATTGTGCATTATGAGGTGCTGATAATGAGACTACTACACGTATTTCCAGAGTGATTATGCAGTGCTTTAACAGGAAGTTCAAAGACATTCAGGCAATGATTCGCAATCATATCACCTCTGGTTATAACATTTGGTGCATGAGAAATGAAGCATTTTAGAATGCCATTGTGAGAAGACCTGAATGTCTTGTCCAAGCATTATATTAATTAGATATTAGAATATGTGTACT
Organism: Suaeda aralocaspica; assembly: GCA_016808085.1. Classification (NCBI taxonomy): domain Eukaryota; kingdom Viridiplantae; phylum Streptophyta; class Magnoliopsida; order Caryophyllales; family Amaranthaceae; genus Suaeda; species Suaeda aralocaspica. The sequence goes on along the minus strand of PYUH01003988.1, from coordinate 108,825 downwards.
TTATCGCATCCGATTGTATAAGGCAATTCTGTGTTTGTAACTGTTTTAATCGAATGAATAAAAATTAGTTACTTACCAAAAAAATGAAAAAAAAAAAAAAAAAAAAGGAAGAAAAAACAGGTCTCACCTAGAACAATTGAGTGGTCATCAACCCCTATTGCGCAGGATCACATAAGGTCAGTAATCATATGATGCCATGCTATGACATGAACCCATTTAACCTGAGCTACAAATGATCTATTGATAGATCAATACAATGTACCTATCAGAATTATCAACAATAACCTCTTGAATTTGATATTAACTTATCACAAATCACAGTTTCAGTGGCTTTAACCCCAATTGATCTCACCTATGACTAATGTGAGATCAAATGTACACAAGCAGTACTCCTATAATTGCCAGCTAAGGAGACTATTACTATTTGATGAAGAACTAAACATGGGTTTTTCCATAAGTCAATAGCCTTACATGTAAGACCCAACTAACCATACAAACATCGGTAGCACAGTACATACGCAATTTCTTGTATCTAAACATGTATTGGTTTCCAATATATCTTAACATAATCGCCATTACATAGTAGAAAGTATAAATTAAATGGTAGTACATTTTTAAATTATTTTATAATTATATTCTTATGCTTGAATAATTTCGCGTACAACTCTGTGAGTGTCTCTTTGTGGCTTGCAATGCCAGTCTCAAGCCAGACTGCCAGATAGCTTAATCAGTCCTCAAAAGCTCTACAACTTGGGTCTTGTGATTATCAGAAGAAGGGATAATGAACCCTTCACTCTTCCTCTAATTCCTTTCCTCAATCCCTTATCCAAACAAGGATAGAGGTTCCCCTTCCCTCCCTTTCTTTCCATTTCCTCTTATCCAAACAAAGCATAAAGGTACCCATTTTGTTCGTAATTTGATCAATTTTTTATACTTCATACATACTTCACTAAACTCAAGGTAAAAATTTGTTCATGGCACATGTGACAAGTAACTTTTGGACAACAAAGATCATTAGAAAGGATGCAAGGAGAAAACAATCATAAATGAACTAGAGAGGTGATAGTATAGCTGCCGTCTAACCGTGTAAAATTGCAATTAGGCATCAATTATAAATATATGAGAGAGTTGTGATTTGTTTTTGTACCCTATTAAATGGTCTTACCAATACCACAAGATCATATATATACATACCCCTTTGTTGCAACTATTTCTTTATGGGGTAATATAAGGTTTTACACGAATACACCTAGGGCCTAGGCTAAATGGTTAAGGCTAATTGATAGATATTATACTCTATCATGTTTTCTCAAGTGAGAGTCCTTTGGTCTTAAAATCACCGCCTCACCATACCTAGCGCTTAATATTCTACCTGAAAAAGGGGTGGGTGAGATTCAAGCAATCAAGTCCATGACCTTGTCACACCGGCTTTATTTAAAACTAAAACTATTGAGGCTCAACTTAACCGAAAGCCTAAGTTAATGGTTGAATTCGATTAATCAGATTCATACTTTACTCTCTCAGATAGGCAAGAGAAAGTTGAAATATCTATCTATAGTCAAGCTAGCCACACCAAAGTAAATTTGTAATTGCACAATTTTTTTTCGAGTTAGGGATATGCATTTTCAAGTCACAATTTTTATAAATTGTATCGATATGCATATCTTATAAGTCACTAAATCAATTTTATATTCAAGTCATGGTGTATGTTTTCAAGTCGGAAATAAAGTAACTATTTGTCTATTTGTATATAATTGCTCTTATCTATGAGAAGTTGTAATTCCTACTATCTACCAAACAATATTTCTCCACACATGAAAAATTCAACTGCTACAACATAGTAGTATTACTACAACTGCAATTAAACACAAATGGTTCTATATTTATAACAACTAATATGGAAAATTACAACAGATTTTCAAACAATCAATTATGTTACAAATGAATTAAATTGTGCAATTATGCTACAAATACATGAATTTTAACAGCATAATTCTTTATGTCTCATAATAAAAATAAAGCAATTAAAATTAACGCAAAATGAAAAGTAAAGAAAAGAAATGAACTGAGAAATATACCTTAGACCAGTGACCTTGAAACTCCATAGCTTTTTTTTATCACCAAAAACTGACGAAGCGTTGAAACCAGCTTTACCAACTTCCCACTGCTTTTTTGAGTGCGATTAATGTATTGGTACCCGCCAACTTGTACCCCTATTTATTTATTTACGAGAATTTTGGTCGGGTAGTGTTCGGGTCGGCTACAAATATTTAATACTCCCTCCGTTTTTATGTAAAAATTATAACTATTGGATGCAAATAACGTATTCATTGAGACGAATTAAATAAAGTCTCATATAACTATATTATATTTTATATAGTAATGACAATTTAGAAAATTCTCTCATCTTATGAATAGTGTCAAGATTCCAAACGTATCAAACATTTAGGAACGGAGGGAGTATTTTTTTTATTTATTTTTTACAATGTGTTTTTTGTTTAGTGCGAAATTAGATTGCAGATGTTGTAACTTGCAATGCAATAAGTATAAAGGATTTGGGATAAAAATAATAATGTCATATTTTTGGTGCAAGTGAGTAAGCGATACAAAATTACAAATCAAAACCTCATACTATATGATGATTACAAAACTTTATTATCCATTACTTTGAAATATTAAACATCAAAACTATTATAGATTGGTGGTTAAACTTTCACATTTCATTTCAATTGTCATGAAACCATGAAACTCTTGTAAACATTAAAATGTGTTACATTCATTGGTGGGCGCCACGTGGCGTAGTTTCGTTGATAATGATGCCTTTTAATATATTGTATGATGATTTTGGAGTTGGTCTCCATACAGGTATAACAATGTAGTTCGAATTCGACTCTAGTCTGAACCGTTTTGGAAAAAAAAAAAAAAAATGTCCGCCTTAAATCCGAGGGAAAAGAAAAACATTACATTCAAGTCCGAATCGAAGTTGGATTGGATTAGAATGTTGGAAAAAAATAGATAGTCTAAACGGAATTTGTAAAATTATAGATTATGATTTATGATATAATTGAATAAGTTTCTGATTTTATATGTTTGGACGTTTGAAAGCTCCTTGCCTATTGTAATTGGGTTATATGGAGCGTTTTTTTTAGTAACATTGAAAATAAATCATGTACTACGTATATGATACTCCGTATATAATTATGTGATAGCAAAAATAAAAAAAAAATAAAAAAAAAACTACTTAATTTCAATATAATATGAAAAATTATACATTTGATCCCTTATCTTATTTGTTAGAGTTTTTGTTGTAATCCAATTCTTCCTCAATTTCAAGAATTCCTATAATCGATTTTTATTATTCGCCCTGTGACTAGCTAAACACCGGGAAAAAAAATAATATCGAATTGAAACGGTTATAACTAGTGAATGTGAAAAATATCCAAAACAATTAACTACAACATCAGCTGATAGCTATATTAGCTAGTTGAGGACTTGAGGTGATACTATGAAGAGCATTGAGCATGCATGACACCATGTCTTCATATTGTAATTATGTATCATAATTAATTTAATTATTTAAATCCGAATTTGTATACGATAATATATTTAAGAACTTGTGCAAGATGACCGAACCATAAGAGTGTAACATGCTTTGCACTACGTCCAAACATCACCTACTCTTTTTTTTTTTTTTTTTTTTTACACAAGTGCACAATAATTATTTGTTCGATTTTTTTAAATAATAATAATAGATTTATTTGTTAAATCTTAATTGTAGGTTAGTGGACTCTGATTAGATACTAAATTTGCTAAATTGGATTGGCTTTAACAGAGTTTATTGAACCAAGAAATCAAGGTCTCAACTTACCCTCAAAGGATCTCAATAGTATTATTTACAATTAAAAGCTTGTACATAATACGATATATAATTATATAGTACGGAATAGTAACTAGTAAGGTACCAGATCGACCAACCACGTACGTTGGTACTTTGTTAGCAAATTTTTCCTAGCTAAAATTGATCAATGATATATAAAAATGTCACCCTATAGTTGCGACTAATATGAGAATAAACTACAAATGGTTAGAATTATTTAAAATAAACCATATTATCAATTTGTTGAAATGAGGGACGATGATGACAATAAATAGAAGATAGATAATTGATAATGGTGATGATATAGTGAGGGTACGAAGTGGGCCGTAAAATAAAAAAATATGGAATTTTTTATTTATTTTAATAAAAAAATCCTATCCCGTAATATGTATTGGGCCAAGTCCATCTAACCAAATGTCATGGGGATGGTCTAATAACTAATATTTTCACTAAAATTAGTTAGTGAGAAGTTTGGTAACTTGATAAGACTTTTCATAAAATTTAATTTAATTAACATGTAGATGCTACAAAAATGTGCATTAGAAATTTGATGCAAAAGCAAGCATAAAGAATTAAAAAAAAAAGACACTAGGAATAGTATATCTGGATCACTATATTGGCATGGTTTCTCCAAATTAATTAAGCAAAACAAAGAAATACATGAAGTAAATAGCCAAATAAAGGAGCTTCCCTAAGGCATAACTAGTGATAGAAGTAGAAAAACTATGGTAGGGCACATAAGTGTAAGGTTTTGGAGGAACATATTGTCCTTGATCCCCACCTCCCTCAAAAGAGGCCCCTCCACCCATAGGAGGGCCATTAGGGTTTTCACCATACGGTACGCTCCCCGGTGGACAATTAACAACCGATGCAGGCGGTGGAGGTGGTAGAATTGGCGGTGGTGGTGGTGGTGGCATTGGTCGCGGCTTTGGTTGTGCTTGTTGACAAGGGTATTGACATATACAATTTATACAAGGTGCACTATTAGCTTCTCCATTATTATCAACCTCTTTGTTTTGGGATGATATAGAGCAACATATTAGAGAACATTGCATGAATAAGCATAAAAGTGTTAGCTTTGTTGGGATCATTATGATATGCACTTAGCTTCTTTTCTTACCAAAAAAATTTAGTAAGCTATAAAAATGTTGTAATAGTATATATTATTATTAGAAAAGATAGAATTCAATCTAAGTTGTTTGGGTGCAATTTTGCACTTTATTATTTAAGATTGTGAAATAGTTTTTTGGGTGCAATTTAGCACTTATTGTTTGAGATAGTGAAATTATAGAGCAAATGACACCTAACAATTGTGTGACACATAAGTCATTTGAAAAAGGGTATGTGTCACCCATAGAAGGAAATGAAAGGAACTCGATTAACTTCCCATATTACAAGGCAGCCATTATTGCCACCGAACAAACATGAATTGAAGCTCAACACAATGTAACAAATTTGGGTGTTTGCAATAGGCCAATAGTAACAGTTGAGTCAATCAATTTGTCTATGGTTTTCAATTTCCCTATTTAAGAAAGGAAATTATGTATGGGATAATCAAATTATAAGAACCTAAAAAATAATATTCATAATTGCTAGCTTCGTTTTTAATATCGTTACATCTAAAATCTTGTACTTATATTATATTATATTATATCATATTATATTATATATATATTTTATAGAATTAGTATATATATATATATGGAGTACGAGTAATATTTTGATTTAAAAAAATTGATTTCAATGCGTTAATTAATGTTTATGGTAATTTTATTTAACCAATCACAAATAAGTACTCCATACTCCATATATATGTTTAATAATGACATTACACCAATAAATGCTACAGTGTGAGTTAAAAAGCAATAAAATCGAAATTTCTGTATGAAAATGATATATACAGTCCTAAAATGGAAATAAAAAGTTGAATTATGCATTTATTATCTTAAATAATGTGTAGTTTTGTAACGAAATTCTAAATGATTTCCAATATAAGAAATGTATTTAATGTTTATATGTAGCCCTGAGAGCTACATATGATCATTACCCTTTTTATATAAGTGTCTGGAAATATTCCATATGTAATAAAATTACAATTAGTCTACTAATTTGAGTGTGAATTTGACTTAAATTCGCAATTTAACATCATTATATTACATTAAAATATAGGTAAACGATCTTTATGATTATATTACCTTAAATATTGGACGATTTTTTCATTATGTATACCTAAACCATTACGAAATGCATCATATACCCTTAATATTTCAAGAATATACTTTAAACTAAATTCACAATGTTATGTGCACTCCTATTAAAAGCTTAATTGATTCACAATGTTATGTGCACTCCTATTAAAAGCTTAATTGATTGTTTTTTTTTTTTTTTTTGGAGTGAGAAAAAGGAGTACGAATATTTATACTGGAATACCAATATCAATTCCCTTTTGTATATTTATGTGAGAAGTATTGTCCTGAGAAGTAATTTACAATTATTTATCTACTTAATTCACATTATGTATATTATACAAATACATATATATCGTACTATGTACCTAGTATAACACATCGGACTGTTACATTATGTCAAAGCGTGAGGCTTGCGAACGCTTCGGTTGTTTTCAAAGTCATTCTACAATACTCGTGGTAGATTTTCGTGAACACATCTGCAATTATGCAGAGCTAATATTCCACCTGAGAGGAGGGTGGATGATATTAGAACCCGTGACCTTTGTGTCACAATGACATTGATACTATATTAGAGGACTAATAAGGGCCTGTTTACTTCAACCGTTCAGTTCAGCTCAGTTCAGTTCAGTTCTTCTTTTATTTTGCTATTCATTAATCCTTCATAAAAAACTTTCAGTTCAGTTCAGTTTAGCTCAATTCAATTCAGCCAGCTGTTTTCAGCTGAAGTAAACGGGCCCTAATTCAACCAAAAACTTAAGTTGATTGTTGAGGCCCAAGAATAGTTTATATACTTTATCACGTTTCCTCACATGAGAGTTCATTGCACTAGAGTTGTGGATACATCGTCATAGGACCCACTACACCTAGCACTCAATAATTCCACTTAGAAAGAAGGGGTGAATGAGTTTAAGCTTCGAAATAAAAGGGCTCACCAAGGGGGAATAAGAGACCATGTTTGGTGTGGGTTTAGAGGAGAGGAATTTCTATTGTCAACATTATTAAGGTTGAGTTGGAGCATTACTCAAATGGCTCGAATTGTTGGAACAAAAAAACAGATTCCTTGGAGGTAGCAGAGTTAATGCCATCATAGTTTCATTGCTTTCAAGTTCATGGAGCGAATTATTTCCAAACCGCAGTAGAGGGTTCATAATATGTTGAATCGATGTTCATAAAGGCTTGTAATCTTTACATAAGCCTTTCAAGATGTAGAAGGGAGTATATGTTGTAAATAGTAAATATATATGTTGTAAATATATGTAAACAAGGTTGAGCTTTTGTTTACTACTGGTCCATTTATTTAGGTCTGTTTGTCTCATGATCCAAGAGATTTTGTAATGACTGCCTTCTAGGGATTAGGTGAGGCACTCACACACATATATATATGTAAGTTGTACAGCCGCAAAGATAATAATACACAACAATATTCAAATACAACAAAAGCTCTCAACTTTATCAGCTACTGTTTCATTGAAGGCAAGCTTATAGCTGCCATTGATATAGAGCACAACTCTACATGGTATTATAGCCAAGGCTATAAAATCTAATAAGCAACTTCTTCTTCATCAAACAACAAGTTTCTGGGCTACAATGGCCACAACTGAAGCTGGTGCTTCTTCTGGAAAAGAGAAGAACTATGTTGATGTAACTAGTCCCCTGTTTATTCATCCTAGTGAGATGCAACTAGTGTTAACTAAGAAGCTGTTAGGCATTTCCAACTATAGAACATGGAAGAGATCCATGGAAATAGCAGTTGCAGGAAGAAGAAAGTTAGGGTTTGTGACTGGTTTGGTGAAAAAGGACACTTCAGATGAGAAGAAGAGAGATATGTGGGAGACTTGCAACAGTGTAGTGATGTCTTGGATTCACAACAATGTGAGTGATAACATCAGAAAATCAGTTCTCTACTATGAATCAGCAAAAGATGTTTGGATGCAACTCAAGAAAAGATTCTCCATTTCTAATGGTGTATTGAAGTATAGCCTGAACAAAAGATTGTATGATACCTTGCAAAATGGCATGAGTGTCAGTGATTACTATACAAAGTTGTATACTTTGTGGGAAGAATTGGATGATTTGAATGACATTCCACCTATCTCAAAGATGACACCAGAAATCAATGCATACATTGATTCTGTGCTGATGCTCAAGGAAGAATACCACATGTTTCAATATCTCATGGGCTTGGATGAAGAATACAAGGCTCGGAGAAGTCAAATACTGATGCAATATCCATTGCCATCAGTGTTGAGGTAGCATAATCACAAATCATGCAAGAAGAGTCTCGATCAGAGAGCATTGCTTAAAGTTGAAGAAAATCCTGAAGATGCTTCAACAATGATGTAATACCCCACATTTTCACGTATTTTAAGAAAGTGTATTTTATTCGTATAATTATAATATTTTTATTGAAAAAAATAAATATGTCAATGGGCATATTAAATAAAAAGAAATTAATAATAATACAAAAAATAATAATAATAAGTTTTGGTGGAAAGTAATTAATTGTGTTCTTAAATAATATTTTTTTATGTTTAAAAATATTTTAAAAGGCTTCTAAAAGTAGAATTTTCAAAGGCTTCCTAATTTAATTTGAGGCAAGGGCCTAAAGGTAATTTTCACTTGTTAGGATTAGTATGGGTTTTTCCAAATCCTACTTTGGGGCCTATAAATACCCCTTAAAACCCAAAATTTCAGATTTTCTCTCATAATAGTCATTGGGATTTCCAAAAATTTAGAGAAAAAAAAGGCTTGAGTTTTCCGAAAAAAAAAGAGAGAATTTTTTTTGGGTTTGCCTCGGGATTCGTGTCAGTCGGACCCCCACCGCAGCCACCGTCGGCCGCCCTGCCGCCGCCGCTGCACCTCCTCCCCTATTCTGATATATTTTCGAACCTATTTTTTAAAAAAAAAATCTACTTCTTTTTTTTTGATTCATTCTTGCAAATTCATGTTCATACTTATGAGTAATCATGTTTTATGAGTCTTGATTATGTTTTAATAAAGTGTGATTTGTTTTAAGGCATGAATTAAAATTATTGTTCATGAAATTTTAGATTAGGGTTTACAAATTATGCAAGTAATGAATTTTCATGAGTTTTATGATTTAAACTTCAATATTATGATCATGAATTATTGTTGTGTGAATTTATGATGATTTTATGAAATTAGATTGATTTTTAAAGGCTTTGAAAATAAAATAAATTGATGTCCAAAATTTATAATCATGAATTTCAATTGAATAAATACTTTGATCATGTTTTGGATTATGAAAAATTGTTCTAAAGTGTAGATTGGTTTCATAATTATGTTAGTTGATTGTAGAAGAGTTTTATCATGAAATTTTGATGTTTTTATAAGTTTTTCATGATTTTAAAGGTAGTGAATAAATCTGAAATTTTAATAAAAACAAGTTAAAGTAAGTTTAAAGTGTTCATATATTATGCTAGTATGATCACATATGAATTCTATGAAGTTACATATAATTTTTAGTATGTTTTATGAAGTTTAAAAGTGATTTTAAGCAAGTTTAACATGCTGTCCAAAATTTACAAATTTAATAATTAGGCTTTTAAAGTATGTAATTAGCATAAATTGATCATATAAATTAAGTAATACATTGTATGATTGATTTATGTGGTTTTTGAAGTTTCTCAAGGAGTTTTGATAATTTTATATTGCTTTCCAATTTCTAAAGTGGCATAAAAATTATATAAAGCATAAATAAGTCCCGAAAACTAAGTAGTGTTGCAATAGAAAAGTTAAAGTGTAGTATAGAATTGAATAGAGACCATATAAGGAAGTTTTGGACAAAGTTTCCAATATAGAAGTAGTTGTAGTTGTTGTACCATGGAACAAAATCAAATGTATTAAATTTTGTGATGATAAATGTGAAGATGTTTGCCTTACTTGTCCAATGGCTAAATTTGCTAAACTGCCATACAAACTGAGTAATTATATAGCTAGTGCACAGTTTGTACTAATTCATGCAGATATCAGCTGGGGGCCATATAGAGTAAGCACTAGAGCAAGACACATGTATTTCTTGACTCTAGTAGATGATTTCTCAAGAGCCACATGGGTTTACTTGCTCAAATACAAATCAGATGCTTTCCAAGCAATATCTTCTTTCATTGCATTTGCTGAAAAACAATTTGATTGCAAAGTAAAAATCTTGAGAACTGATAATGCCTTAGAATTTACAGAAGGTCAATGCAAAGAATTCCTCTCAAAAGCAGGGATAGTGCATTAAACATCCTGTGTGGACAGACCACAACAAAATGGCAGAGTGTAAAGAAAGCATAGAATTGTGCTAGAGATGGCTAGGGCATTGAGGATGCAAGCTAGTCTTCCATTGCAGTTTTGGGGAGATTGTGTTTTGACAACAGACTACATTATAAATAGGCTGCCAACAAACATTGTAGGGAATGTGAGTCCATATGAGAAATTTCTTGGCAAGAAATCTGATTACAATCAACTCAAAACCTTTGGATGTCTTGCAATAGCTAGCAATCCCTCTAGAGAAAAAGATAAATTTGCACCCAAAGGAGTGCCATGTTTGTTTCTAGGTCATCCCAGATATGTGAAGGGATATGAGTTGCTGAACTTAATGAACAAGAAGGTGTTCATATCTAGAGATGTCAAATTCAAGGAACACATATTTCCCTTCAACAAACATGCACTCACAAAGTTGGCTCATCCAATGCCTGTGAACTTACAGCAAGAAGCAATTGGTTCCAATTCTGAGAATTTTGATTGGGATATTGACGAGTCAACATTGCAAAATGCTCATGAAAATGAGCATGAAGATCATCATGAATTGTCCACAACAGAAGAGAGACAATCAGAATATACAGAAAATGAGCCTCAACATGATGAACAAATTCTTGTTCAAGAAGAATCACAAGCCACATTGAGAAGATCTGGAAGAATCAAGAAAACTCCTGAATGGCTTGAAGATTATGTGGTTGATTCAAGGGGCAGGTCCAATGTGATGCCATCACCTGCACTGAATGTGGCAGAAATTAAAATGGCCTCAAAATTCTCTGCTATGTTGGCTGCAAAAGATTCAATCAAAGACCCATCAAACTTAAACGAAGCAGTTCAAAGCCATAAATGGGTGAATGCAATGAATCAGGAACTAGAGGCTTTGGAGGCAAACTCTAACTGGGATATCACAGAATTGCCCCCAGGAAAAAGGGCTATAGGTTGTAAATGGATTTACATGACAAAATTCAATTCATATGGGTCAGTTGAAAGAGAGAAAGCAAGATTGGTTGTTCTTTGATGCATACAAAGAGAAGGAATAGATTATGAGCAAACATTTGCTCCAATGGCAAAGATGACCATTGTGAGATCCTTATTAGTTGTGGCTGCAATGCATGACTGGGAAGTTTCTCAAACGGATGTGAAGAATGCATTTCTTCATGGAGACTTGATTGAAGATGTCTACATAACCCTACCAAAGGGATATCCTGGTCCAAGCAAGCAGATGCATGTGGGTCAGGGGGAGCATGACTTTGCACTAAAAAATCCCAACAAGGTGTGCAAACTCAAGAAGTCTCTTTATGGACTCAAACAAGCACCAAGGCAATGGTTCACAAAGCTGTCAAGTGCATTGTTGCAATGTGGCTTTTCTCTGTCCAATGTTGATTATTCATTATTTATCAAAAGAAAATTGAATCAGTTGTGATTGTGCTGGTATATGTGGATGATTTATTGGTTGCAGGAAATGACAAACATCTTATTGCTGAAACAAAAAACTTCTTGCACTCTCATTTGCATATGAAAGACTTGGGAGATATAAGCTATTTCTTGGGATTGGAAGTGCATAGAAATTCTCAAGGCATTTTTATATCTCAGAGAAAGTACACCTTCGACCTACTGCATGATTATCATCTGGATAAGGCCAAACCACTCGAATTGCCTTATGACTCTCATGCTAAGTTGACACATGATCAAGGTGTTCTGCTTCCTGATCCTCATGATTATCAGCATCTAATGGGAAAACTGATATATTTGACTCTCATGCTAAGTTGACACATGATCAAGGTGTTCTGCTTCCATAAAATTTCTCTAATTTAGTATGAGTAAATTAGGCATCCAAGTGCAAAGCTCTAGTAGATTTATTGTTTTGAAAATAAATTAACCACACGATTCCATGCATCCATAGCCTTGTCGTCGGGATTAATGATCGTATTAAGAAGGTCATTCGATATGGTCATATAGATCCATTGACAGACAATGTCATCGAGACTTTGCCATAATGGTTTTAAGAAGTACTGGCGCATTCTTTGAAAGGAATTATATGGTCAATGACCAAATGGGCATGGCAATGCCACTGAAATAGTGACACCCAAATTGTTAAATTGGTTTCCTTCATAATCTAAAGTAACAGTAATAGAGTTTTTGATGTTGGTGACAAGAGTTACGTTGCAAGATGGAGCTTGCTGCAGTCAAGTCAACCATGAATGAATAATAAGAGAGGAAAAGCTAGAAGTAATGAAGCGGAAGAAGAATATGATTTTAGGATTTCAAGGAGAAAAGAAAGTAGGCTATTGATACCAACAACAAAGTGATTAACCGTCAACCATCAGCTTAAGCTTTTGGTTGAGGCCTAGGAATATGTTTTATACTCTATCAACCTCGTTGACTCGTACCATTTCTCGAACAAAGTGACTATTGATTTCAATGTATTAGTACATTGATGTTGAACTGGATTTCCAAAAAGATAAATGACACTTGCTTTATCGCTATAAACCAATGTTACTTTAATGGACGATCTTAAGATCTAGCAATAATTTTCTAATCTAACATGATTCATAAACCACATTGTATACCCTTACGCTTATTGTATGTTCCAAATTCACCATAACCCCTTACTCAATAGAATGTAGTTCCATTATACAATTTCAACTCTAGTACTCTACAATATAGGTTACCATGAAATCTCATTCATATCAATTTTACCTTTCCTTATCCACCCATCAAAACACATTTAACAAATGCTATAAACAATCTCTTCGTACTAGGAACTCTTTTCTATTTTCCTTCTACATATCGCTACTCTCTCTACCATCCGGAATCTTACATCTTGTCACCAAATGACATATATGACCCTGTTCTTTATAGCTAAAATGTACGGTTAAACTGAAATATATGAAATAAATAACATATACTAACTCAAAAATCATCAAAATGTTTTCCTCTAAAAAAAACTCAACTACCTTCAATCCACAAAATATGTAATAAATAAATTTTTATATTCGACAAAAAATACTCTCTTTATTCACATTTTGTGAACAAGGAAAAAATAGATTCTAAGTAACAAATTAACCAATCAATTATAAGGGCTTGTTTACTACATCGATTCAGTTTAACTCTTCTTTTATTTCGCTAATCATTAATCTTTCGTAAAAAAAACTTTCAGTTGAGTTTAACTCCAATTAGTTCAGTTCAACTGTTTTCCGTGGAAGTAAACATGCCTAAGTATAAAGTTCAGTTCAACTATTTTCCGTGGAGGTAAACATGCCTAAGTATAAACATCTATTATAGAACCTTACCTCACAGCCGTTAGTTAATGACACTCAACAGTCGATTAGAGTGAATGAATGGCACTCATTTATATACGTAAATTATTTGAAAACAACCAGTTTCTTTTTATATTTGGATTTTTTTCCCTCATTATTTTGTCCTATTTCTCAAACAACACCAAAGAAAATAAGAAAAATACTTCAAATTAATCTGAAATTGACAAGAAGTTAAGGAAATTTTGGTCACCTACAAACTTTTTGAGTACCTTTAACTATTAATTTCTCTCATAATTAAGGGATCAATTATTAATTCTACTTCTTCCTAAATTAGATATTTAGATACCCGCTTAAGAATTTCAATTTGTTACTTCAATTTGATTGATTATTTTTTCTGGGGTTGTGGAAATATTGAAGCTTGCGTGTTGTTTTGATATTGGGATCTTCTGAAAAGTAAGTAATTTTTGTGTTTTAGCAAGTTTACTGTAAAATTTGATGTAATTGAGTATGTGGGTATTTGTTTCTTGCACGAAATTTGGTTGAATTGAAGTTGATTTTTGTGTGCCTCTAATTAGAATTGTGGGGTTACTTTGTGTATTGCTTTTTTTTTTTTTTTTTTTTTACATGTGAGTATTTTTTTTTTGATTGTTGAAATTGATTGTTTTTTTTTTTCCAAATTGTTGATTAGTTGATTGTTGTGGTAGTGGCAGTAGTTGAACTTTGGTAAGTTTATGGCTTTTTTTCGTGTCGAATTTCGAGGTTTGAGGTTAGGAGACTTTGATCAATGAAGTTAGCTTGGTTTCTTTTTATTGAAGGATGTTATTCTGTTTTAGTATAGTGGATGGATTGGAATAAATTGATCATTATTGATTATGGTAGTGGAAATGGTTGAGCCTGTGTAGTTTATGGCTATTGGTATTGATTTTCGACAACTGCAGATAAATGAGAGTTTAATTGTGTTAATCTTGTGTTGCTTATACTTAAAATAGCTAATATTAATCATGTAGTTATATTGCATTTAGGTATATTAGGATTAGAGAGCATTTTGGATGATTGTGTATTGGTGATGTGCATTTATGCTATTTTGGTACCTCTCTAATTTTTTGTATTTGCATTTTGCATATGACTGCCATAACTTAGTCATTGTGATATTTGTAGAATCAATTGTAATATTAAGTTTATATGTGAGCAGTCTTTGCGAGGATCTAGTTTAAATGGCGGCAATACTAGTTTCACAATGCTCTTATTGCCGCAATACGGAGTTTTATCAACAAAGAACAGCAGCTGATGACCTTGGTTCAGCATGTTCAATATCTGGAACAAGATTGCCCAAGTTCGAGGGACACAACTGTCGTATAGCAGTATACCCCAAAGGATTCAGGTCACATGTGGAGATGCGACAAACCAAGGAGCCAACAGATTTGGCAAGCAATAATAAACGTCCAGTCAAAATGTTGCCAACAGATGAAGCCAGGAAAACTACTAGAAATTCGTCTGCTGACAGGGCTAGAACAGTAAATGGTACCAAGCAGAATATCAATGGAGCAAAGAAAGCTATCAATGGTGTGAGCATAGTTACAAGAGAACCTGCTTCCTCTTTGGTTAAAAGGTCCAAAATTGTGGAAGATGGACTTCCTCCTCTAGAGGAGCCAAGGGTAATGCCAAGTGATGCAAACTTTAGTTGGGCTAATGACAATTACAATTCTGTCCAAAGATCTGCTGATGTCTGGTCATTTGTACTTTCTCTCCGCGTCCGTGTGTTATTAGAAAATGCAAAATGGTCATACATAGGTGGTTTTGATGAAGAGAAGCAAGTAAGTTTTATTTCCTTTGCTATCAATTCTATCTGTTTTCGTGCTAGCTACTCCCCTTCTGGTGGGATCAATTTCCCCTGTCAATTGGCTGACTTCTAAAAGTTGCATCTTTCATTTGTAAGTTATATTTTCTAATATCCTGAATGCTGTTATGTGCAGAAGAAGAGAAGGAGAAGCACTGCTTCATGGCTGAGAGAGCGTGTTTTGCAGCTTGGTCCAACTTTTATAAAGCTTGGGCAACTGTCATCTACAAGATCCGATCTATTCCCTCGAGAGTATGTGGATGAACTTGCCAAGTTGCAGGTAAAAAATGTGGATTCACAACAATTATTTTCCTTTTATATGGTTTATTCATTGTTATATCATTACTTCATTAGCAATACACATTTTAGTTTGCAAATCATTTTTGTAAATGGATGTTTTTGCAGGATAGGGTACCTGCATTCTCATCAAAGAAAGCAAGAGAGTTCATTGCTGCTGAGCTTGGCGCTCCTGTTGAAATTCTTTTTAAAGAGTTTGAAGATCAGCCAATTGCTGCTGCTAGCCTTGGTCAGGTGTCCACTATCTACCATTTCTTTGCTGATTAATCTCAGTGGTGATACTAGGTCTAGGAATTTCCTGATCATGAGTGAATCCAGTATGTGCATGTCTATTCTTAGGTCAAGGGCTATGTCTGATGGGATATAGTTTCATCAACTATGTATACCGAGTTCCCGACCTTTCAAGCTAATTTGTAGTATGATTATCTTTTTGCTGTTGGCTTTTAAAATTTGGGGGTTATATTTGCACAGCTTTACTTTCGGTAAGTTTTTTCTTTTTTTTTTCTTTCCCTTTTTTTTTTTGTGGGGGGGGGGGGGGTGTAGTAAGATAACTTGATTCAGATGCATTCAATCACTTTACTGAAATAAATGTCAGCTAGCCAAAGAAATTGAGTTGTAAAGAATAATGCTAATTGGTAAAATCATATTTGTGTCGCTCTTCTCCATTAGTGAGCAAGCCACTTTGTTCTTACAAGCTCTCTTCAAATTTCATTTTCCCATCCCACTTGCATTCTTTTCTAATAAATTTGGCCATTTATTTCCTCCTTCCAATCCAAAGTAGCTTATTTTGTGAGTTGTGGCTTTCTACATTTTCTTCTTTCAAAATAGGTTTAGAAATACAAACCTTGTGATTTGTATCCAATAATAGTTCCTGCTTAATATGTGAGATTCTTGTTTCATTGACAAGAAGTTATAAGTCTTTATTAATTTGGAATCGCTTAGCTTTTCATTACTGGGATTATTCATCAGAATTGGCAAGCAATATAACGTTATTAGCTAGAAAATTTCTGGGAGCGATCTGATAGCAGGATGCTTTGGTGGCCTCCTGCTCAACTAATTGAAGATTGACTTTACACTTTATAATATCTGGATAAGATGATGATTAAATTAAATGATCAATGTTGAATTCATGCAAATTTGCATTGTAGCAGGTCTCATATCAGTTTGACTTGGTATTGCAGCTCCTAAGTTATATTATTAATTCGATTGTAAATTTCTATCATCTGCTGAAAATGTGTTGGTTGGCCAATGGCCATAGATACTTCGGTAACTTAATAAACACTTATGCTTTGCTTAAAAGAAAATCACAAGAATTGTCTTTTTAATTTGATTGTAAATTTTTATCATCTGCTGTAAATGTGTTGCAGTGTTGGTTGGCCAATGGCCATAGATACTTTGGTAACTTAATATACACTTGTGCTTTGAAAAAAAAGAAAATCACAAAAAAATTTCTTAAGTATTATCTTCTGTATAATGTTATTAACGTAAGAGAATAAATGTTAATCAGAGTCAAGGGAAAAATTTACTTCAAGTGTATGACTAGTGTAAGTTGGTTTATGCTTCATTTCTAGTGCTTACTCAGATTCTTTATTTAATTGTATGAGTGTTCACTGCAGGTTCATCGAGCTATCTTACATAATGGAGAAAAAGTAGTAGTTAAAGTTCAAAGACCTGGATTGAAAAGACTCTTTGATATTGATTTACGTAAGTGATACATAACTTTTGGTCTGATGATGACTCTATTGTTTCAAGAAATTTCTATCTTGCTTTCTTCTGGAACTTGTAGGAATTGTGATTTGCAATTATGAAATTTTTTTGATAAATTGATTACCGTTTTTGACATAATTAGTATATTGGTTACCATCCATCATGTCTATCTTTTGTAGTCCTCTTCTTTCTTTATTGGTTTAACATCCTATTCTGTGTGACCATCTGTAGTTTTGGATGCTGCATTTTTAACTGGTTGAAACTTGATAGTTGTTACATGATTATTTCGTTTGTATTAAAATTCCATTGTTAGGTGCACAAAGTAGTTCACTTAAATTAGCATCTTTTTCTACTCAGGAAATTTGAAGCTAATTGCAGAATATTTCCAGAAAAGTGAATCTTTAGGGGGTCCAACTAGGGATTGGATTGGCATATACGAAGAATGTGCTACGTAAGTTCTTGACAGTTCTATTCTTTAATTTTTGTTGTTTTATTCATTGATGTTAGTTTGCTAGAGTTTTTCTTTTGATTGTGCCTTGGAAAATTTTGTTAAAAGGAATATCTGCTGTTTGTTGTTGCTTATAGGTTCAATTCCCAAGTCCAAACTATTTAATGAGTAATTCATCTACCTTTCACTGTATTGTCCCTCGCTTTCCTACTGGTCACTAGAATTCATCAACAGATATTGTGTAGTTTGTTAGGAATAGGGTGATATGCCTTTTGTGATTAGATAAATAAGACTGTTAGTTACAACCTACATACCTTTGTCAAATTGTCAGTGCATTGTGATTTGTGAATGTGCCAAAGGCCCAAAAGACTCAAAACAAACAAGGAATGTGACTAATTGATACCTACTTTGCATCACCTACTTAATTTAATATATGAAATTAACACATTTTGTAATGAATCCAATATTAGGCCAAGGACAATTTAGGTGTTTTGTAATAACTTAGAGCTTCTAGAATTTGTTAGTTGTAGCCTTGTATAGTTAAGACTTCCTATATAAAGTTTCGAGTAGAGAGACAAGGGTCATGTGTGAATTGTATATTAGAGATTTGTAGTGTAAACTACTAATGTTGAGAGTGGTAGCCTAAAGCTACTAAGTTAGAGAGTCACAACCTCAAGTTGTGTTTTTCCAATTGTAAGTAATTAACCAATCTACAACCATTCTCAATTATCCTCATTTACAATTCATTTGTATTAGTTGTTATTCCAAAAATTCAGTCTATAACATATTTATATTGAGCTGCAGAATTTTGTACCAAGAAATAGATTACATCAATGAAGGGAAAAATGCCGACAGATTCCGCCGTGATTTTCGGAATGTCAAATGGGTTCGGGTACCTGTAAGTGATCTTCAATAAGTCCTCTTTGCTTTCAAGCTATAGTCTGTACATGTTTTTTTACAACCATTGTTATCCATATCCTGTCTTGTTTTAGTTGTTTAACTTTGTGATGTTGCCTTGTCTTGTGCAGGTGATTCATTGGGATTATACTGCCTTAAAGGTGTTGACCTTGGAGTATGTTCCAGGTATGAAGTTGATATCTATATACTTTCAATGAGTAGAATTATAGTAATTTAATTTGCTAAAACTTGTAGATCCGTGTTTATCCGTTACACTGATTTACCATAGCAAACAGGTATTAAAATAAATAATGTGGATAAGTTGGATGCTCGTGGCTATAAACGTTCTCGGATTGCATCACGTGCTATTGAAGGATACTTAATTCAGGTATAATATGCTTGATTTTTCTGAATTTTTAGGTTGTTCATGGCTAGTTTGAAAGATCTGTATTGCTGTACATACGTCAAACAACTAAGAAAGAATCAATATTTCACAATGAGGATATGCTATGTCATTGATATTGTGTTAAAGTACTTAACGCTTTCTGGCTCTAGGCTTTGTTTTATTTTTTTTGTTAAAAAGGCTCCATGGTTCACATTTTGAGGTATTTTTCAATATTATCGAGTAACAGTTGCAATTGAAATGCATGTCCTCCTGCACTAAAATGCTTGAGAAACTAGTAAATCTACTAAATTTCCACCTCAAACCTTTTTGGTATTGTAATTGATAGGTGAGAGTGATCAGTTGGTGGGTGATGTTTGCTTCAAAAGCTATCTACTTTCTCACTTACCTACTAAAAAATAGTTGGTTGTAAATAGGACAAGGAGATACAATCTATCTTGAGGAACCTTTGGTCATGCAAAATTTACAAAACAACTATGCATGACTTGGGATGATTAATGTGTTATTAGATGGATAGAAGTAAATACTTACGCATGGCTTAGAGTTTGATAAGGATAGGATGTGGAAGTATATTTTGTAGAACTGCTACAGTGTTGCTTAGAGGTTAAATTATTTGTGTGTGGCTGATTTGTCTTAGCAATCTAAATATATGTATAAACTATGTAGGAGCTTAGGCTTTGAACGTTGCTGTCAAATCACTGTTAATACTTTCAACTATAGTCATGCATGAGCTAGGTAGGAGCCTAAAACACTGCTTACTTGCAAAGGGATGTGCCATTTTATTTATTTTTATGTCTGATGTCTTGGTGCATGTGAGAAGATCATCTCAAAAATGAAGGTAGATTATTAAAAGATTAAGCATATAATTCACAACTATGACCTAACAAAAATTAGCACGTCATCGTCTCTCCTTTTAGCGGTGTACTCCCAAAGCTTCCTTTTATGATGTATGATTGGCTACTTAAGCTAAATAAATGGAATTTGTTGATGGTCTTTGGGAAGTAGAAAGAGAGTTTAAAGCAAAGAATTTCTACATAAGAAATGACAAAAAAGGGTTTGAGGGCGACACTAGTTAGGACTATAATGAGTTAGTAGTAGGGATTAATTACACAGGATGGACACAATTCAGTTTTGATTGACAATCTTTTTAATGCACAAAATCTGGTAACAGATGGTAACAAACTTACTGGTAAATCAACAAAACTATGTACTTGTTCGCAAAAAATTATTTTTACAAGTAAAAACATTTCTTTTGTCATTGAAAACTTAGTTTGATAACCAAAATAAAACAGTTTTAGTCGTGACAGTCACTATGCTTCAGTTCAATTTAGTTAAGAGAATTAAAATATTGGTATAGATAAATAGATAATAAATAGCCATTTGTAGTTCCCAAAGATAAGCTACCTTTTTGTCATTTCCAATTTTCATATCAGAAACTGTATCCACATGCTCTGCCAGGAACCCATCATTGGAGCTGGAGAATATAAGGCACTTTTACTTCAATTTTAACTCAAAGGAAATATAGATTATATTTGGATGATACACACAACTCATTATTTCAATAATTACTTTATTTATTTATATATTTATTTTATTTTTTTTGATGTTTTTTGGATCCTTGCAGATACTTAAAACAGGCTTCTTTCATGCTGACCCCCATCCTGGAAATCTTGCTATTGACAAGGATGAAGCAATCATCTATTATGACTTCGGAATGATGGGAGAAATCAAAACTTTCACACGGGAAAGATTACTGGATTTGTTCTATGCTGTTTATGAGAAAGACTCAACAAAGGTATTGCAATGCATAATGTTGCTTTTCTCTAAGAAGTTTTAGCAAGTAGTAATTGCTGCTTCTAAAAATTGATGGGCAAGTGGGCATGGTAATGTGTTAAAATTGTATGGCAGCATGCTGGCATGCAGCATACAAGTAACTAGCATGCCACCATTGAGATTTTATCTACTTGATTCATTTGCCTGCCTAAAACTTACCTTTCTTGGAAAGTAATTGCCTCATCTTCTATTTTTATTACTCTACTATTTTTACCTATCCAACAATCAACTTCTTCACTTTCTAAGATATCTGAAAGGTTTAGGTGACTTTTGGCAACTTAAATTGTTACATCATCTCTATTTCGCTGATAAACATCACCCACGCAGGTGGTAACGAGTCTCATTGATCTTGGAGCACTTCAGCCAACAGGAGATCTGTCAGCCGTATGACATTTTAGCAAACACATGAACACTTGTATATATATTGCTACTTTTACCTGAATAGTTTTTTGATTGGCTGACAGGTGAAGAGATCAGTGCGATACTTTTTGGATAATTTGTTGAGTCAAACACCAGATCAGCAGCAAACTTTGGCAGCAATTGGTGAGGTAGGAATAGCTCCATATGTTGTGAAATACCTTTTGACTAGCTTTCTCTACCACTACATTTGCATTTATTTTGAGGTTTTTCTTTGCTCAATCGACCTACAAACAGTTGACTCGTCTGAACTGGATAGACCTTATATGAACCTATTAGTCCTTGTAGAATCTTTTTATTAAGTGTGTTGAACTCACTGCACTTGTTCTGTTGTCTTCGATTATTTTGGGGAGAGGAGAGTTTTCCTTTACCATATGGAGGATGGATTCCCTTCACCATACGGCAGGTTTATGGTTCTCAGTTGTAACTGTGGTTTATCAATAATGTTTTGATTCTGCAAAATGTACTATCTGAAATTTTGTTGGGAACTGTCTTGGGATGTTTTTTTTTGCAAGGTTTAGGAGGTTTTCTGCATTTTCTTCAGATATAGGGAGTGCTAAGATATTTATCATTGGGAGTCAGCTCCTTGCTGTTCAAATTTTATGTGACCTTAGTTTACAGATGCTAGAAATTCTCTAAGTATGTTTACTCATATTGCGCTATATGGTTGATGTTCTTGCTTTTTAGCTTTTACTCCTTGATGATTCATTTGAAGCTGATCTCATCTCTCTTTTATGGCTTGCAAACATATAGGATTTGTTTGCCATTGCTCAGGACCAACCCTTTCGCTTTCCATCTACCTTTACCTTCGTCATAAGGGCATTTTCAACTCTTGAAGGTAATCTTCCACTAACTCAAGCTAGAGTTTTGAACTTTCAAAATTTAAGAATTTGTTGATCGCTGTAAAGTGCAATACACAGCTATTGTTGGCATATATATGCTTTTATTAAAGGCTTGTGACCCCATCTTTGATAAGCTAAAATTCTGAAGCAGAAAACTGCAACAAAGGTTTCATTGTGTTCACTAGTGAGTGATGACATAGGAAACAGACAGTAATCTTGTGAGTGATGAATGGATAATATTTGGGATGTTCATTCTTATTTAGAACCCTTTAACAAGGTGTTAAAGGATGGAGTAGAAATTATACTATCTGAACTTACCATGGTATCTTAGTTTACATTCTATTTTATTGATTCAGCAAAGAAGAAGAAACAGATTCCTGTTTTTATATATTTGGACATCACTCTATCACAACTAGCATGCAGTCTCATAATAGTAGCCCATTTCTATTAGAGGAGAACACACTTTCTCTTCCTGTTAATGAAGAAGCCGAGACACTTGAAAATAGACACCAGAAGCTAAAATCATGTTCTGATCTATTGCAAGTTTGCTATAGCATAGCACATATTTTTTTATATCGCATAATTAGATTGAGCAATTTTTCTCCCGGTTGCTTTCTGAATCCCTTCAATTTTATTTAGCAAATTCATCTACTGGACAAAGATGAATTACATTTAAATTGTACATTATTTCACAATTCTATCACCAAATCTGATAATCTCTCCCCTTATACTTTTTAGGTGTTGGAAAATTTCTTGACCCGGACTTCTCCTTTGTAAAGATTGCTGCACCGTACGCACAAGTATGTGTTGTGGAGATAGATAGATGGAGAGAAAAATTCGGCATTAAGCATCCATTCATTCTTTCAACAATAGATCTAATGATTCGTACTTCCTGCAGGAGCTTCTTGATCTGAAAGAAAAACGACGTACGGGAGTTCAGCTTGTGCAGGAGATCAGGAAACAGGCTGAAGATGTATTGTACTTCTTGCTTTGCTGATATAAATATATAATCTCCTGTTTTTGTAGACTGATAGACTGATTTCCATTTGTTTAGATGCTACTCCTAGGAAGTGGCTTGCTTGAGTAAACATAAGCTCATAACCCATCGATTTTTTCTCGTATTTGCAGGCCAGAGACTATACAGTATCCATGCCATACCGAGTCCAGCGAATTGAAGAATTTGTGAAGCAACTAGAAACAGGAGACTTGAAGCTTAGAGTACGAGTTCTTGAGGTAACTTGATTCCACTTGTACATGCCCTTCTTAAACTATCATGTTATATCAATGTGGAAGCGGGTCATCATATATCGATTGTGAACACCACCTTTATGGTGGAGAGAGGAGAGGGGTTGATGTTTTTCTAGCCCCTTCCGAAGTCAGTGTATATGTAAAGGTTATTAAGATTGCTTATTGGTTGGTCGTGATGCCAACTTACTTGACACTTCTCAGCACATGGCGTTTTCCATTGATAGGATGCTGTATGCATGAATGGTACATAATGTGTTTTTATCAGATCCTTACTCCTACTGGATCTTGAAATCTTTCATTTTAAACCTAGTGGCTGCAAAGCGTGAAAGCCTTTTTTTTAGCAATAAACTAGCCAACTCTGACACTTCTCACCAGTTGTTATGTACAGACTACAGAGTTATGTCTATATAACTATATATAAGTTATATCTACTTCTTGTTTTCAACAGTACTAGTAGCCAACCATGATTAACTTAAATTATATTGCTATATATAACTATATAACCACCTCAATGGCTTCACGTGTACAGAATGTGATCCTAGATTTGAATAGGGTTTAGTTACACTATCTTCTGTCACAAAATATTGTTGGGGATGCGTAGATGAACTTGCATTCTATGTGAAATATCATGGTAATATCAGAATATGTCCAACTTTTATTCAAAATATTCTGAGTGGTTTCAGTTTGTTATGCAGCGACAAAAATTCTTGTGTGAGAAATCAAAAGTTATCATGCTTTGTGTGTTGTATTAGATCATTTGTTTAATTGATGGATAAGCTGCAAATCAGGGCACTAATTTCTGCTTGTAATTCCTTTTCGGGGAAAATTGTATTGTTATTAGTCTGAAAGAGCTGCTCGGAAGGCAACGGTGTTGCAAATGGCAACCATGTACACTGTTCTGGGAGGTACCTTGCTGAACTTGGGGGTCACTTTCAGCAGCCAAGGAAGTGAAGCTGTTGCTAACGGTTCATTTGTAGGCGCAGGTTAATTTCAGTCTACTATGCAGAAATATATGTATTTAGTAATTTCCTGTAGCTTCTCCATATTACATAATTTACTGAATAATTGCACATATGGTTGCAGGTGTTTTCCTGACATTGCTTATCAGGTCCATGCAAAGAGTGAAGAAGCTCGATAAGTTTGAAACTATGATATGAATTGACATGACATTTATTGATCTCCAAAGTGTATATTTCATGTATACTTCATAAACTCATAGCATGTAGTAGTATAGTGTAGATTATAGTTCAAAGGCAATCGGCATATGAAGTTGGGAAGGCGAGCACAGTACATAGCCATTTCCATGGTAATCAAATATGTGCGGGGAGAAATAGGAACGGATTGGGTGAGACTAAAAGTTTATCCGAATCATTCCTCGTGTTATTATTGAAATGTCAATAATTCATTGATTTGTTGTAAACTTGTAATATATATATACCAACATGTTGGCCTTCTCCATCACAATAGTGTTCTTAATACTAGTGATACTTGTTGATCGGAAACTGTGCAATTGATAGAACAATCTTTATATATACTCCATGACTTTCAATCACAAATACTTTGTGTAGTTATGGTTGTTAATTGTTGTCTTGTAGGTTTGTAGCAGTCAATTGTTATGCTAGTGTACAATTATTTATAGAAGTTCACTAGTTTTGAAGTCCGTGCGATGCACGGGCTAATAAAATAGTACTCCGTTTTACATTGATTGCAATACTTATTATTTGCACGTGTTTTAAGGAAGTGATTAGAAGATGTAAAGAAAAAATATTAGTCAAAATTTTTTAACATAAACAAGAAAAACTACATGTTGTCAATGTTAAATTTATTGTAACTAATTACCTCATTTGCTTACTCTAATTACTTCCTCGGCAACATGCATATAGTAAGCGTTGTTTGGTTCGGTTAGAACATAGGAATCAAATTTTCTCAAGGGAATTTCAACTTACTAAGGGAGGCCTTGGTAGGTTTTTCCTTCTATTTTATAGAAAATAGAACCTCCAAGAGGAAGTTAAAATTCCTATGCTTTTGTCAACCAAACAACACAATTTCTGTTGTTTTTTTGGCAATTGTAATTCTCGTGCTTTTGGATGTCAACCAAACAAGGGCTAAGTGTTATTATTCCGAAATAGCATTCTTACTAAAAAGACCATCAATTATATGAGATTAAAGCTCAAATTTATTTTTTTGGGTGTGGTCTTATCTTTCTCCTTCACTTGACTTAGCTTGAATCCTATTCCATCCAAGAATTCAGTCACCCTTGTACAAAATACCTACAAAGCACATATACAACAATTTGGGGGCGTATCGCGTACCGGGTACAGGTACATAAGCAACGCGAGTATACGAGTGTCGATACAAAAAAATCCATGTCTTGGTTTTGTTTTGTTTTTTTGGGGTACGAGTATGTTCGTGGTGGGTACGTGCGGGTATGGGACGTGTCCTGTTAAATGGGTCGTGTCCTATTTGTCAACCTTGGTAATAAGGGGTACAAGAAGCTAGTGATGGGGGTTTCTCGAGAAGGAAGTGAGAGTTTGAGCTACTTCATATAATGGAGTGATAGAGTGATTGTAAAAGGGTTGAGGAAATGAGGAGTAGAGATGTTGTGGAAATAATTTTGGCTAACTTGTAGACTTTCATCAAACATGCGTGATGCACACTTCCTTCCACAATCACTGACACAAACTTCACACTGCTTTGTGTATGGACTTTTGGTTGAAATGACTAATACACCATTACACCGCTTTGATTTTCTTATTTGAAATTAAAACTGGGGAAAAAAAAAGGATTGGAAGAATTTCCCAAAATGTAAGGTATATTGCAATAATACTAGGACAACAGCGTACATGGCAGATTGACACTTGGACTGTATAAGGAAGATTATACACAATTGGTGGACATATATTCACTTGGGATGTATGTGCTAGAGATGGTAACTACGGAAATTCTGTACAATGAGTAATAGTGTTGCCAAGATATATGTATTGGGGTCAAGCCCGTTGCTCTCAATAAGGTGAATGTGTTCATTAATAAGTGCATTATAAAGCCTAGTGAAAGACCCTCAGTTGGTGAACTCAAGGACCCTTTTTCGCCGAAGTAGATGATGATGACGATAACAACATTAGTAAGAATATCAACGATTCATGATGGATTACTTAGTTGAATGAGTCATTGGTAAAGCAATGAAGCAAGTATATATTTAGTGAGAGATAGTCTTTCACTCTTTCCCAATTTGTGGATTCATCATTAATAATGTTATATTTTATATATTTTTATTGTCATGTACGGAGTATACGTACAACTACTTTGGTTTAACGATGCTCCAATGCCATTATTATAATTTTTGGCAGTAGATTTAAAACTCTTCGCACTAAGGGAAAAGACAACAAATTAATCAACACATATTGGCGTTTGACAAACCTAAACCTTTCTTTGTTTGGGGAGAACAATTATACAATGTTCATATAATGAAATTAACCAATAAACCAATCTAAAATGCTAGTTTTTCTTAATTAGAAAGATTTCAAATGTCATCAATAAAAGTCAAACAAAGCATCGTTCCTAAAGTATGAAGTGCAAAAGAGCATGTCTATCTCTCACACAAACACCAAGCTACTTACTACTTAACAGTTTTACATTAAACTTTAAACAAATGGACGAGATAAGCTAATGTAAGAACCGCCATCTGAATTTAAAAACAGTAAACAAGTTTAATTCCAATAATTTATCCTGAGAACCCCATCCTCTTCTTCACGTGTAAGTCCTTCTTGATGTTGAAAGTCACGTCTAGGTCTTTCTATCGAACATGTAAGCAACACTTCGGCTAATTTGGGTCCCTCAAGTTGTCGATTGTTGACCTAAAATTTTTAACAAAAAATGAATTTAATGTATTAAACATGAAAGGCATGACCCTAACTTGAACAAACGAATAAGCATCAAAAAAGGTTCAAGAGGTTTCAAAGAGGCTTTATAATATAGGGGCTGGAGGGGTAATGTAAGTACCTCGACTTAAGGTAATTAAGATATTTAGGCGATGCCAAAGTTGAAATTATTAGCAGCGTTTTTACATTTTTTTTTTAACAATACAAATAACTATGTAGCAAAGTAAAACACGTTAGTGTTCAAAAAGGCCTCACAATATTTGTGTTTTGGTTGTATTTTGGTTCCATTGGAGGAGTTACGAAGCTTCTTTTCAATTGATTTTTATTTTGAATTGTCTTCATTTGTTTTCCTCTTTTTTTCTTCACTCACAATTGCGAAGAATCCCTCCCAATATTTGCGAATTCTATCCCAATAGTAGTGTTGTAGATATGTTTTGAGTAAATGCATACTAAATGTGGGTTTGTTGTAAATTAATCATAAGATGAGTATGTTAAAAGCGGACGAGGCAAAAATAGGTTTTTTTTTGTCAATTTTTCAAAATATGTATAGATTCATAGCAATTAGCATAGCATGTAGCATTAGCAATTTCGATCAACTGTAACTTTATTACCGTGAACTATTTCAAATAATTTGATTATTGTTCTCGTATTGTTCTTTATCAATGTATCGATTACATGATACTGTATAAAAATTGTCAACCTTGGTTTTGTTTTAGCCACTAATTATTCGAAGAATAATTTGGCAACCTCGATTAATTTTATGTACGTATTACATTTTTTCCAATAGCTACATTTTTGAATATTTGCATCTTAATAATTGTACTCCGTGTCTATATAAACTTTTTTTGCCAGCTATACATATTTGAATATTAACTAGTGCATCTCACGGGCTTTAACTCTAATCACATCTAAGCCAAAAAAAAATATCTTGTTCAAAATCTCAAAAGATCAATATCTCTTCCCCACATCAGGTATGAAAAGACAACAAACACATTTTGCTAATATTATATTATTAGGTAAGAATATCGTCAGGATTTCACAAAATACATAACTACCT
The DNA here is from genome assembly GCA_016808085.1 of Suaeda aralocaspica. NCBI lineage: Eukaryota > Viridiplantae > Streptophyta > Magnoliopsida > Caryophyllales > Amaranthaceae > Suaeda > Suaeda aralocaspica. Next base: position 80,372 of record PYUH01003988.1, on the reverse strand, counting down.
CACGAAATCCGAAATAAAACCATATTATAAATTAAAAATCGAAACTCAATAAAAATGTTAATGTCCAAATTTGATTAGTCTAGATTAGATTAGATTGGTTTCCTCAAGTTACTAATTATTTTATAAATTAATCCTCTTCCCCCTAATTACATACTTTAAATCTTTAATTAATTAACAAATACAGAAATACATTCATACATATTGTAATACATACCCTATAAATTTTGTCCTGCCACCATTTTTCCACCTTCATTACTTTCTCTCTCTACTTCTCTCTCTCTCTCTTTCTCTCTCATCATAACATATTTTGATCAAATTTAAGGTTAGTCAATTCTAATCTCTCATTAATTAAATTTCTTATTTTCGTTAATCATTTATTTAACTGTTTTTAATTAATCATTTCTTCACTAATCACCTGCGTTAAACTCACCTTGTTATTCACGCTTTTGATTTTGTTGCTTTTTTTTTTCTTTTTAATTTTTAGATTATTACTGATATTTATTAGTGTTTTTGTTTTTGTAATTATCGTTAATCAGTAATTAGCAGTTAATTTCTTCGCTTAAGTTGACTTTTATCAACCTTTGATTTTGTTTATGGTGAAGATAATCTTTGATTTAATTTAAGCAAAACTTTGAAAATTTGTTGATTTTTTTAATTTCTTTTTATTTTTGTTAAAACGAGTAATTTGATTTCGATTTTTGCTGGAAATGTGGAAGTTTTATGTCACAATCTTTGAATTTTGCTTATTTTAATCTAATAATCAGTTAAATTTCTACCAAAAAAAATTAATAAATTAATAAATAAACAGTTGAATTATGATTTTACTGAAAATGTGGATGTTTCATGCAATTTATCATCTATTTCTTGTGGAATTTCAGTTATATTTTAATTATACTCTTGTGAAATCTCATGTAAAACTGTATTTTGGTATGTATTATGTGGATTTTAGTTGTATTTTGATTAATTTCGTTTATTTTGTAAATTTTGGAGTTCTACCATCATATATGGTTGAATTTAGATGAATGTTACTATATTTTAGTGGTATTTTTTCTCGAAGTAATGTCTAATATACACATTAATTAATCGTAGCGCAGTTATTCGTCAACATAAATCATGGCTCCAGCACCAAACTCTGAGTCGATCAAACCAAAAGGTATAAATTATTAGCCGAAATCTTGGAATCTTATAATCTTTTTTAATGATTGTAATATGCTTTACATCGGGTTTTTGGATTTGTTCCGCTGCCTTTTAGTATTCGGAAAAAGTTTGACAGGAAGAATATGAAGTTTCAACTTTTGATCATTCATGTGTTATTTCAAGTATTTTGGATGTCTTTGAAATTGATGAAGTTTTATTAGTTACTACTATTACATACAAGTATGTAAGAAACAACAACACATTGAAATGTTTTGAAATGGAAAACTTTAATTTGGGGTTATTCCTAGACAATTAACTTGTGAGATAAATTAAGAAGATGGGTGCAATCTAAAATTCTCTTTGACATGTTTTTGGGAGAGTTATTCTCTTGTATTTGAACCAAAATATCTCAGCTTTTCGCCAAAATATCACAATTGTTTACTCAAACCAATTGGCCAGGTTAAAAGTTGTGATTTTTTTGTCAAAAGTAAGATTTATTGGCCTAAAGTTCCCGTCACACCATCAGCAAAAATCAGAAGTTTGTGGTTAGCATCATATTCGGCCTCAGAGAGTTGATAATTATGTCTGTTCAACTATATATTTAGCATATTGTTTTTTGATAATAGTATATACGTATTCTTTTGTGCTATACAGATGTCTGCATTGTTGGTGTTGCGCGTACACCCATGGGTGGCTTCCTTGGAACACTTTCATCTTTGCCAGCTACTAAGCTTGGGTCTGTTGCCATTGAGGGTAAGATTATGACTCTGATCTGGATATGCTTAAACCCACTAGTTGAAAATATTCTATTTACTAACAAGAGTTAGATGCTTTTTGCCCATGAAATAATTGTGCAGGTGCATTAAAGAGGGCAAATATTGATCCGTCACTTGTGCAAGAAGTAGTTTTTGGAAATGTTCTTAGCGCAAACTTGGGTCAGGCTCCTGCAAGGCAGGCAGCACTTGGTGCAGGAATACCAGACACAGTAGTATGTACCACAGTCAACAAAGTTTGTGCATCAGGGATGAAAGGTATTGTGTTTTCTGTTATAAAAGTTACATTTCTCTATGTGAAGATTCTCATGTTTGATCATCTCTGATCCCCTTTTTGTGATTATAACAGCTGTAATGCTTGCGGCACAGACTATCCAATTGGGTATCAATGATGTTGTTGTGGCTGGAGGCATGGAAAGCATGTCAAATGCTCCTAAATACATTGCGGAAGCCAGGTTTTTCATATTTTTAAATTGCGTAATTATTTTGATGCTTAATACTGTTCAACATCTACTTTTTTGTGCTATGTTATTATTGTGTAGTAATTGGTTTTACTTAAAAGTCCAATTTTCCCTCACTTATGAAATATATTAATATTGCTGCATGGCTATATAACCTTTGCATATTTGACTCTCGATTGCAATTGTTGATAGGGCGTACACTTTCCAAAATAAAAATTGATGTGCCAATATCAGGACTTGGGAAAAACAATTATACTTACTCTGTATCTAGATAATAGGCCACTTTTGAATTAGATGGTCCAAGTATACTTACTTTGATTTGGCAATACTTGAATGATTTGGTAGCAACTTGAATGTTATGAATATAATTGGGATGTTCGGTAAGAAGCATCTCAATCAAATGAATTTATTCAGATAGTTCTTCTACTACCTTTAAAACATACCTTATGTGTCAATCTCCGATCGTCTTTCCACAATGAGTCAAATGTTGTCTTGGAAGGCACTACCTCAAATGCCCTTGGCTGTAAAATTGTGGGAGAGCAAATTTCGCTTTGCAGTTCAGTTTTTTTATTTCTTGAAAATTGGATATTGAATACACCTTTTAGTCTTCTCCACAGTATTTATCTGAATGCTCTCTTGTTAGCCTCTAGAATAGTTGTTTTCATGTCTTTTAAACAACCCCACGTACATGCCAAATTTTCAGGAAGGGTTCTCGTCTTGGACATGACACACTTGTTGATGGGATGCTGAAAGATGGTCTGTGGGATGTTTACAATGATTGTGGAATGGGAGTTTGTGCTGAGACATGTGCTGAAAATCATGCCGTAACAAGAGATGATCAGGTATAGTCTTGAATTTGTATTTGATGCATGTACAGCTTTACTACTAAAATAAGGGTAGCTGTGCCACTTCTTGATTTATCTTATTGAAATGGTGCTTAAAAGATGCAAAATGTTTAGGACCAAAACAGCATCTACTGGAGAAAGCTCTAGAACTAGGTTATTCAAGAACTGAGGCTCTTGTTAATTATTATTGATTAATGATAGACTAGGTGATATAGGAATTGTTCATCCTTTCTGCAGAATAAGTATTGGCTGATTAGATTACCCAAAAAAAAGTCATTGCTCTTTCTTCTTTGAATTTGTCCATGCCAATGGATCAGCAATTCATCTTCTTGGATCTTGTGTGCGTTTACTTTTAAGACCAAGACTAGTGTACTAATCTGCTGTTAGCTTTGCAAACTAAGTTGTATTTCTCATTTTTTGGCTTTCCTTCCCTATTGAATGGCTGTTTCCCAACCATCGAGAAAGTCACTCTATTATCACTCCACCTTCAACATAAACCTGGCAAATACTGTGTTACATTTGTCAGAATCATGACTTAGGAGAAGTATTTTTCTTCTGTAGAATATGTAGTTTTTGTCTTATAATTTATACCCAAGCAATTCCTGCTCACACAAGCTTTCCTTGCTCCCTCTCTATCTCTCCCAAGGCAGAAAAGGCAAGTTGATAGCTGCAAAGTATACAAGTCTTGATACAATAATCTCCTGTCTGAGTCAATCGCTGTTGGCTGTATTGATATAGAAGGACAGGTTGCTGCAAATGTCTAATGCTGCTACCATAGTACTATCTGTTGCATACTAAGTGGAAATGGGAAGACAATCATTTTTACCTATACTAGTGTTGACGGTTAGAGTAGCCAATATTTTCAACCCTTGTGGCATTTTTGTAGTCTTTCCCAGTCTCTTAGTTTACCAGTTTTGTTGCATACTAACTGGATCATTGATGTTCTTCCCTAGTTTGTTATAGTGAGTGAGATACTCTTTCTGTGTGATTCTGCAGGATAACTATGCTTGCCAGAGCTTTGAGCGTGGTATTGCTGCTCAGGAGGTTGGAGCTTTTTCATGGGAGATAGTTCCTGTAAGGGCATGATTTGTGTCTTTGCTGTGATATTTTAATTCCTTTCTGTTCTGTTGTTTCATCCTAATAAATATATTTATACAGGTTGAGGTTTCTGGTGGAAGGGGGAAACCAGCAACAGTTGTTGATAAAGATGAAGGTCCTACCAAGGTATATTATTAGTTGCTGTAAGGATATAGCCAACAACTTGAAACCTTCTTTGGTGTAACTTTGTAGCAAATATTATTTGCTGCACGATGTCATATTACATACTAGACCAATAACTTTTTCCTTTTCAAGTTTCTTGAAGCCCTAGGTAATTTTCAGTTTCTTTATTAGATAGAGACTAGGTGTTCTCTGGCTGCTATGTTGATAATTTCTTTTCTTTTACGCCTAGATCTTGGTTTCTACAAGTCTACAGTGAATACCCATTTTGTCTACACTTTTTCAAAGTCTAATTAATCTTGATTTCTTCTCTTTTCTGTTGCAGTATGACCCTGCCAAATTAAGGAAACTTAGACCAAGTTTCAAAGCTGATGGAGGCACTGTTACTGCTGGAAATGCTTCTAGTATTAGGTTTGTCATAATATCTGTGACTTAAAATTCATACTAAGACTTTTTTTGTCATGGAAGTTGGACTTTAATCCACATATTTTCTGTCATAAAATTGAATGTTGGTTGTAACAAGACAACTTGGCAAATATTGTATATTAATTCTGTTTTTTAACATCTCAGACTGATCCTGATATTTATTATATTCTTTGTGGAATGTCCGTATAATGTTATGCGTAACTGCTATTTTCTAAAAGCAAAGTTGTGGACTGCAAAATTTTGCAAGGCATCTTGTTTCATGATCTCATCTAGTCCATTATATTGCTTGACAACAGTGATGGTGCTGCTGCTCTTGTTTTAGTGAGTGGGCAGAAGGCACTGGAGCTTGGGCTGGAGGTGATTGGAAAAGTCAGTGGCTACGGTGATGCTGCTCAGGTATTGCGTCATTGCATTGATTTTTTGAAGTAGATTTAACTTAGTATATTTTCTCAAATCAGCTGGCATTTACAACAAGGGCAATGATATCTGTTCACTTGATCACATCATTCGCTATCCAATGTAATGATTGCCTATAAATCTACACTGCCAAAAAAGAAGATTAAAATATAGCACTAAATAAACTTATCAAGCAAGGTGATGGGATTTATAGATCAAAACCTACAAGTGGCTCTTTGGAGGTGGGGATTCTCTTACCCTCCCTCACCTCTTCCAATATTTCTGACACTGTGACCTACTTAGTTGGGTTGGCTTCACTTACAAGTGGGGTCAGTTCAGATGGTCTTTCTCCTTAGCTACCTAAAAAATTCTTGAATATGCCCTAAATGTGAAATGTAAATCTGTACTATTATAAAATATAATAATATCATCGTGTGATATATTCTGTATATCTAACTGTATTACTCCGTTTTCCTACATTTTGTGCATGATTTAGGTGTTTTTTTGAAATGTTTGGATTTTGTAGGATTATTGAATAAAAGCTACCAACATAAGTGACATTGATGCAATTTAAAGTTTGCCTTTATAATTTTGATTCACTATGGATTTTTGAGTATCAGGCTCCAGAAAAATTTACAACAGCTCCTGCCCTCGCAATACCAAAGGCCATTTCTCATGCTGGCTTAAATGCTTCCCAGGTTGACTACTATGAGATAAACGAAGCTTTTGCTGTAAGTATTCAAGTTTTGTCTTCATTCTAGTAACTTATTGTCATCATGGTTTTAATCAATATTATTCTGACATGGGCAGGTTGTTTCTGTTGCCAACATGAAGCTACTTGAGCTTTCTGCAGTAAGTTTCTTGGACCTATTACTTCTACAATCTAAAAGGAAAAATAATTTTACTACCTTTGGTTCAAAATAAATCGTCAGGGAATATTATTTGTGAGTATCAAAAACTAGTTTGTTGCAAATATTTTTAACTAGAGATGCCCACTTCTTTGCGGTATCAAGAAGGTTTTGGATTGATGGTGCTATTGACTTTGTGTTATTGAGAAGGTTTCAGATTGATGGTCTTATTGACTTTCTACTGTTGATTCTGTAGGAGAAAGTAAATGTGCATGGTGGAGCTGTGTCTTTGGGACACCCACTTGGATGCAGTGGAGCACGAATCATTGTGACACTTTTGGGGGTATGGCTGCCCTCATTGATTTGCTCTTTTAAACTTTTAAGTTTTAATGATGTCTCTGATATGTGAAAGCTTGTTTTTTTGGCTTTCTCCTGAAATGTATAGTTGTTTTATTGGTAAAACATGCTAATCAAATAATCTTAGGGCCTGTTTACTTGAGCGGAGCTCAGCTGATTGGAGCGGAGCTGATTAGAGCCGAACTGATTGGAGTTGAACTGAACTGAACAAAAAAATTATGAACAATATATTATGAACAATCTAATTATAAAATTACAAAAAAATGAATGTTTCAACAATATATTATGAACACACTAATAATATTATGAACAAAATAGATCCAAGTACAAAATAATGATAATATTATGAACAAGCATATTACAAAGTATGAAGAAAAAATATTATGAACAAAATAATATATATATATATATATATTCATATATATATATGGACAACTCCAATCTAATATATATATATGAACAATTAAAATTAGGAACAACTAATTTAGCAAAATAAAAGAAGAACTGAACTGATTGAAATTGAGTTGAACTGTAATAGAGCCCCGATTCAAGTAGATGATCTTTCGTGGTCTGAGTTCAGCAATTTGACAAACTTCTTTGTATCTCTTAATGTTTTTTTACTTCTGAGAACTAATGGAATTCCACTCTAGAACTGTTTGTTGGATTGATCTTTCTTTGAGCACGCTATTGTCTCTTATCTCCATTATGATCACATTTTTTTTAAAGGTACTAAGGCAGAAAAAAGGGAAATATGGTGTTGCCGGTGTCTGCAACGGTGGAGGTGGCGCTTCTGCCCTTGTTGTAGAGCTTTTGTGAGCCTTACTATTGAGGTGAAGACTCAAAACTATCCCATATCATTCTTTTGAGAAGACATTGCCATTTTGGCTAATGCATTTTCTTCAAGCTTGGGCATCCTTCATAGCCACCATCAGTGCCTCCATTTCTTGATTTTTCAGCTTTTTGAAGTCCAAATATTAATTTCTGCAGTTTAAATGAATACAATGGGGTGAAAACCCTGAAATTATTTAAATGTTTTTCTATGTTGCAGGCAGGTTAGGGACTTAGCTCACCACATATTCGAGGAGCTGTCTAAAATCAGTTGCTAGTGCTACTAGTCATCTAAATGGCATTTTTATCTGCCCGTTCCTTTCAATAATGTACGGTGTTTGAATTTACTCGAAAAAGGGTAAAAAATAACATGTGTTACAAATGCTGTCTTTATAGCCATTAGGTGCTTATTCTAAGTTGGTATTTATTCCCCTCATTTGGAAGTTTAAGGTTGTTAGCCGTAGGCCGTAGGAATCCTATTTTTTCAAGCTGTTAGAACCAAATGAAGCAGAATGAAAACAGTATTCTTTGTGTCTGGTCTGAAATTTCTGTACTAGTCTTGTTTATGTTTTGATCTTGTTGTAGAATTCTCGATAATTAAGATTAAAACAAATTGGGTTCTGTTCCAATTTCCGCTCAATTGTAGGATGAATACATATTTGGATCTGTCAAATTGTGAGTTTGTAGCATGGCCAATTGGCCATCAGCCCCATCCTTCATGAATTAAGTGAATGTTTCAAACATAAATGTCTTAAGCTAACATGGTTTTTGGATTTGATAGTTATTCTTTCTTTGGATGAAGTTCTGAAACAACTGATACGACTGGACAAGACTTGTTCTGGTATGTATGGCTCAGTTTCACTGGTCGAAAATTTGAAGTCTCCGACTTTGCTATCAATAGCTGAGTTTTTGGTTTAACCTCAAATGGAACCATTGTGAAAATTATGCTGCGACCATTATAAGCAGCTCACATAGCTTGCTACTCCTAACAAGTAACAATTTGCGGATGGCTTCGCCCATTTCTCACATTTCATATGTGAGATTCAACCATTGACCTTAGTTGAAGAGGCCCTACTTGTTTTCAGATGATAGAAGATAAATCAA
>PYUH01003988.1:57541-69871 GCA_016808085.1 Suaeda aralocaspica | reverse complement strand
AAAATTATGCTGCGACCATTATAAGCAGCTCACATAGCTTGCTACTCCTAACAAGTAACAATTTGCGGATGGCTTCGCCCATTTCTCACATTTCATATGTGAGATTCAACCATTGACCTTAGTTGAAGAGGCCCTACTTGTTTTCAGATGATAGAAGATAAATCAATTTTAGGTATCGGCAATATTAACAATTAGTGATGATAAAAATAGTCTTAATTTTATAAAATATTAATGCTCCATTCAAATATGTAATACTTCATATATAAGTGTCATTTTTTGAAAGCTAATTACTTTTATCATATGGAATAAAAACATAAATGCTAAGTTCTCATTTTTAATAATATAATAAACGGTAGGAGCATAAATCTTCATTTACTGTCTAGCTGATATTATTCTTCCTTCTTGGATGGCCTGGATGCTAACTACTACATAGTTGTTGGTTGAAGCATTATGGTGTATCCAAAATGTAGAATCGGATCTCATTGATATCATTTGCACTTAGCCCCTTACGGCTCCTTAGGCTTCAAAAACAAGATATTCAAAAAGAAACATAAGCCGAATGTTTCCAACTGTAGGTTAACCGAAATACCTTTATGTTTTCAGGTTAGCTTTCAATTGGAACGCATAAAGGCTCTTCAAGAGAGTGAAACCATTTATATGTGTACAATATACTTTTACAACAGATGTTACAGATTACAAGAAAAAGGAAGCAAAAGAATAAGTGCACTTTCATAGTCTCAAGTCCTCAACATAAGAAAATAGTTTCCCCGCTAAATTAGCTAATTTAAACTACTTGGCTGCTGTGACAAAAAAGAAGGGTACATTGAAATTACAACAGAGAAAATCGTATGAAGCCTGTCTATCATACATACACCAAAGTAATGATCTAAACTCTGGATGTCCCAAGCTTGCGCTCAAACAGGCGTTTGAGCAGGTAAAATTGCAGAACACTGGCCCCAACAAGTGCTGCTGATTCAAAAAACGCCTTGTGCAGTGCTCTTTGGCCCATTCCTTCATTAACTGCACTCAAACCAAGCAGACAATTTTAGTCATATTTCATTATTTTGCATTCTAGTAACAACAGTATGCAGAATTTGGTGTTTTGATGCTATGGACGAGAGGAAAGAGTATTTTCCACAATAGAACTAAGGTGAAGGAAATGAAGGACATTCAAGTAGAGAAGGGCAAGATGTTGGGTTCAACTAAAAGTCACTGTTTCAAGCAAAAGAAGCCTCTGGTAATGGAACCAAACACTCAAAGAAGATGTGCATCCATTAAGCCATTGTTTTGACTTTTCCAAATGCTTTTGTGCCACTTCACAACATTTGGTATCTACACAGTGCTATAATAAACACTTATTGACAAAAGGATTACTGGGCTCCATCGGTAACATTATTTGGTTGGATAAATCTGATATCAATTATGCTGTGAGTGCCTGCAACCTACCACTGAGTATATTGATATGTAATACAAATGCCATTAAGGACATAGGAATATTACTGAATTGAGAAAACGAAAAAATAACAAAAGTCACAAAACTGCAAAGCAGTGCAACATAATTTGAAGACCATCATATATCTGCAATCCTGCAGTAAGACAGGTAGATCAATCATTTGCTTACTGAAAAAACAGGTCATGATCCTCCCTACCCTAGCTTGATTCCCAGCATAGAGCAAAATAAACAAAAAAGGGTCCACTAGGGTACATTGAAAATGTTGCAGGATTTTATTACATAGTAAAATTAATACAGCAAACAAAAGAGGAAAGGGTCTAAAAATACCTTATTTTATACAATTTTGGATATTGTCTGGGCATTTGATCGATAACAAAATTCAAAAATTGATTTGATTTTGATTGTATACACAATTACAGCTAAATATAGTCCAAGTAAAGGACTAGCCTTTCTATTAACAGTAAAAAAGAAGGAATACGGTAATTAGGGAGCAGACATGTCATTTATCATTCCAGACTAGCCAAAGGAAAGATCAAGAATGCCATATTTCAGGAGCTAGATTTGCTATAGACTGACAATAAACAGCTAAAAATGAGAAAGGTGGAAATCACCGAGAATTTGTGCTTTTTGAAGTCAAAGAACTGAGACAAGGGTAGTCTTGGCTGACTTTGGAGCTTGATTTTTGAGGATACTGTCACAGCAAGGTTGCTTGATTTAAAGCGAACCCGGTACTAAAGAAGGAGAATAGGGTTAAACACAATGAATGCCTCAAAGGCTCAAGCTAGCACTTATGAGAAACAGACTAGGATCTCTTTCTGGAGCATGAATACTTCAAGACCAGCACTAAAAAAGGAAACTGGAACTGGCTGGTACCTTTTGTGAAAGACAGAATTAACCAATATGCTGTTAGATGGAAATCCAAACACATTAGACCAATGCTACTTAGTCTTTTCATTTCACTTCAAGTACCCGTGTTAAAAACAAGATCCTTGGACATTGGAATGACACTCAGACACGTAATTTTAAAATAAAATCATGCATAATTTTTCAATAAATGACCATTTCCAACACTTCTAGGAGAGTCAAAATAACATAGCATTAGACTACCCAAGTACCCAGGAACCAATTGACCGTCACCAAAAGGAAGGGGAAGATAGGTCGAAAATAGAAACCAATTGGAAGGTGCTTTGGTGAAAGAACAAAAGAAGTAGAGAGGCCAAAGTAGGTAGAAATAAGATCAGCAGAGGCAGGATTGTCATGGATTGAATTGAATCCTAGACTTTTGGAGTGACTTAAGTCCAAAAGAACACAGTCTAAGCTGATTCCATTCCTGGTTTTTGCATGCAAAGTACATCTTAATAGAGGATCAGCCCCACTTAACAATAAACCAACACTTATACATAACTCATACCACTTTTAGTAACCTTCTAATTATATCCTACTCTGTAATACAGAGTAATTGTGAATATCGGAAAGGGTGGTTTAGGCATATGGTGTCATACCTTCTGTTAGTTCTTAAAATCGGCAATTAGTTTACAATATCTAAATTGTCTAAAGTCAGGTTCGTTCTTGGAAAGCACAAAGGTAAAAGAGAAGAGAATGTTCTCGAAAGACATACTTATTGCTTGGCGGTCGGTCTCAGCCTCCAACCAGTGCTGTTCAAATTGTATGTTGTAGAGAGCTTCCTCCAATTTAGCAATCTGTTCATAAACTGGACTAAGATGTTCTGCAAAATAACACATTAGCACAGGATGCTTTTAGATAGATCTTTACCAAAATGAAACTTGAGGAATGTTGCTAAGTTGAGGCAAAATGTTGAGCTCCTACCATCTTTTGCATGACGGTCTAAGTACCCATAGTGACCAGCATGCACGTCAAAATCTATAGTTTCATGATAGGGGGACTTGTTGGTAAAGCAAAACTTGTAGACCCCCTTCTTATGAGCGATAAACTCAAACTTTTCACTAGTTTTTTCACGCGTGTCATGAAATTGCTCGCCATCAGGTCCTTTCACCTGTTATCAAGTCAATATGCCCATATAGCGTAAGAGAATTTTTTTTTCCGACTAGTACTAATTTATCCAAAACATGATGTTCCTTTAAATGAAGCCTTCTTATCATAAAACTTCCCACTAATTAAACAATTATTTTAGAAATAACAACCTATGGACCTTGTAGAGCTAGACTTGGTAAAAACCCATTAGGCATGACATATCACATTGGAAGTTGGAATAACAAATTCCTAGTAACTACACAGAAGGTACAAAATCAAAAGAAAGTGATGGAAACTATGGGCATGAGACGATAACACAGTGTACTATTCCAAGAGGAGGAAAAAATATATATGTAGTCACAAGAAGATGTTTTCTTCTTCTAAAGGGTAGCTTGCCTCAAAATTTGATTAAAAATCTGAAGATGATTACTTGGCGAGCCTCTAAGTATAAAACCTTTCCTCTCTGATTCTCCATTGCAGCATTTCTCAAGCTTCATTCATAATATCCAACAATGAACCATCAAACCCTGGTCACTTCACTTAATTAAACTCAATAAATCAAAATACGCTCTTTCTAGATTTTTACCAGCCATGCATCTAGCTGCCATCACATAAGGAAATGCCGTATGCGTCTGTGCAACATGCCATTCTCGCAAACATAGTTCGTCATCCACTCTTCACATTTCACAAAGACTACAGGAAACCTAGATGGACTAATTGATGCAATCCAAGATACATGAGGGTAAAATATTGTTTCCAATTTTGTTTTTCACTCCATTGATAATTAATAACACTGCATAATTAAACATTTCTTATCTTATGCATGTAAAAACAAAACTTTCTCAAATTCAGGACAGCATTTCCCTGAAATTAGACCTTCAAAATTCCAAATGTGTTCCAAATTCTTTACATTGGCCTGCAATACAATTTCACTTCTGCATTTTCTCCAAATAAAACTCAATCATTATAACATATCATAGCAATTCAAATTCAAAAGTAACCCAATAAAACACACAATTCAACAAAACCCACAAAAATTACTCCAATAATAAACTTGAAAACAGCAATTCAAATTCAAAACTAACACAACAAAAAATACAATTCAACATGATATTCCATGAAATTAAAGCAAACCCACAAATATTACTTCACAAATCATGAAAAAGAGAAATTTACCACAAGATCAACACCCCCTTCATTTTCAGTATGCCAAGGAGTATCAGCTTTAATAACAACAAATGAAAAATGAATAGTATCTCCTTCATATTGAACTTTATGAGAGAAACATTCTTCTCTATCTATCACAAATCTCAAACCATTTACACCTTTTAATAATCTTATACTCCATAATAATAATACCCCAATTACCATCTTCTTTATTCCCCAATTTTCTTCCATTTTCTGCAAAATCAAAGATTACCCAGGTATTAAAAATTCGAACTTTTCCGTAAAATAAAAAATAAAAATCGAACTTTAATCACAGATGAAAATTGTGAATTTTAGATTGTGGGTGTTTAATTAAATACCAAATTTAGGTTTGATTTAGCAAAAAGTTGCTTGGATTTGAACCAAGTTTTGATTTTTGATCTACTAAAGTTGTGAATTTGATCTTCAAGTTACAAACTTGAGGCAAGAACTTGCCAACCTTTTTATTGGTTTCCTTTTAAATTTCTATTTTAAGAGAGGGGAGGTAATATGTGAGAAAATCTTTAATGGTGATTTTGATTTTTTTTTTTTTCTTGTTTAATGTTTTGTTAGTCATGAGGTGGCAAACACAGGTTGATTAGTAGAAGCAAAGAAAACGACAACAGTTTAAGTGTTTAACCATATAGTTAATTTTGTTAAGGATACAAAGAGATTCTGGAATCAATTCACACTTTTACCTTTTGTATCTTCTTAGCAATAAAAAAAAAATTATTAAGGATGTACGGGTGGTTAATGTTTTTCCCTCTTGTTCTTAAGAAATGTTTAAAAAAAATAAAAAATATTTTTGTTAAGGATGCAAGTATGTTACTGATCATGTAAGATAAATCTTCTAACTTTTTAAGAGAGAACAGACTATGTTATCCATCGAGTAAAGATAAAAGACTTTTGTGACTTATCCACTTATTAGAAACGCTATTTCACTCGAAGACTCTAAGTGCAAGTTTGTTAATGACCCAAGAACTTTGATGAGCATTATGGTAAAGTTTTTAGTTGACGAATCAAACTATATGAATTTCACATATTCAACCCTTCAACTTTCAAGTGTTATAGAGGAAATTTTAACAGCTAAGCACTAATAGCAATGAAAACAAAAGAACACACCTTTTTTTCTCTAACAATGATAAAAACAAGGTTTGTTGTATGAGTAGCAGGAAAACTTGTATAAAGGAGGTGATTTGTGAGCATCTTGGCACTGCATGGTGAATGAGGGGTAGGCCATGGGTCAAGTCTTGAACACCAAAATTTTTATTTGGCACGAACTCGTGGGCGGCACAACAATTTGGAATTATTATCGAATTTTGAGAGTAGTGGTCAATTTGTGGTCGTATTTGGTGAAAAAGGTGAGTGGTGGTGGTTCTAGTCGAGTATCGATGAGTGGTGGCCAAGTGGCGATGGTTTGAGTGAATGGTGGTGAAAGTAGGTTTTGGTGGTTTGCTTGAATTGGTGGCTATGAAATGAGTAGGTCCATTGGGTGTTGGTTGGTCTTGGGCGTGGTTGGTGGTGGCCTAGCGATTTAGGTGGTTGGAGGTTTGGTGGTGGTGGCGATTTAGGTGACTTGGTTGTGGGTTGCGTGTGGGTGTTGATGTAGGTGGTAGTGGTTAGTATTAGATGATGTTGATTGCACAAGAGTAAAAATAATAAAATCATAGCGACATAAATCCTTATGATAGATATAATTTTGCAAGTAAAACACAATACTACGACTCAGTCTTTCTCGTCTTATTTTTGCTTATTTTTAATAAAAATAAGTTCAGTTAAGCAAAAATCAGTTTCAATCCTTAATAAATTGTTAATGATTTTAGCAACAATAAGTTCAATTCAGCAAAAATAAGTTCAGATCGACATAAGTCCAGATCAGTAAAATTAAATTTAAGAAAGCATAGCGTAATTGAAAGCATACCAATTTTTTATTTTTTATTTAAAAAAAAGAACGACTTTCCTCATTTTGTAACCCCTCATATTTTCCGACGGTTTTTCCCCAATCACCACCTTTTTCCGACGGTTAACCAACGAACGACGAACTAGAATTGCGTCGAAAATGGCGCAAACAAAGCAGATCTGATAACACATTACCTTAAAACTCAAATTTCGACAGTATCAAATCATCCACAAAAATGGCGCCGATATTTGAGTACTTCATAGTATGTGGAATTGGACCAGAGATTCGAACATTAGATGAATACAAAGGATTTTACGGCACTAATTATCGATATTTACCGTCGCTTCTTGATCAATATCCTCCTCCTAATCATTCTCTTTATCCTCCACCTCCTCCTCAACTTCCTACTGTAAGTATACTTCTTTTTTTTCTTTTCTTTTGATTTTATTTGCAATTTATTTGATGCATACATTAGTATATAGTATATAGTATATAGTGTATATCAGATTGATTGGTGATCAATTTCATTTATCATCGTTGTTGGAAGAATAATCAAATACTGAATTCTGATATGTCGAGGACTTAGTTTATAACATGGTTTGGTTATGATGAATGCTGAGTATATTCTTGGATTGTATATGGCGCTGCCGCGGAAATTGGTATTATGTTGTGAAATGTTGATGCATTTGTATGTATGCCTGTGTTTGCGGATTTGAATTGTTTGTCTATAGGCATTTTGAGGATTTATGTTTTAGGTTGGTGTTGTTTTGAATTCATGAGATGTTGTGTAAGTGTGAATTAAAGCGTTCCGTGCCAAATAGTTTTATGAGTTGTACTGTGGTGTATTGAATTGGACAATGATTTTCTTTTCAAGTTTGGTTTTCTGATTTTTTCCGGCTTCTTTGTAGCAAACAAGTAGTGCTCCGTGTGGTTAGCTGCAAATTTCTATTGAAGTTTAATACTACCTCTGTTTCATGTTATTTGCAATACTTGACTGTTGCATAAACTCTTAAACATTTTTTCCTAATTGGTGATTAAAAAAGTTTAGGTAGGTGATTGATGAATATAGAAGAGATCAAGAGAGTAAGGCTCTCTTTGGTAGGGTGTAAAATGTTTTCGCTGAAAACTATTTTCCCATTTTACATTGTTTGGTTTGGAAGAAAATATTAATATGTAAAACTTAAGGTGGAAAACTATTTTCCACCTTATTAGATACGTTTTCCCCCAAAATTGGGAGGAAAACGTTTTTCATCACAATTGGAAGGAAAACATTTCTCTCACGATTGAAGTCATTGATTTTTAGTTAAACCTAAAAATGAAAAATTCTTAAATTAGAAAATCATTTTACATGTAACCAAACAATGGAAAAACCTTCATGCAAATGAGTTTCCAATGTAAAACGTATTCCATGGAAAACCATATTCATTTGAAAACGTTTTACACCCTACCAGACGGAGCCACCTAAGTGGGACCACAAGTAACAGTCACTGAAGTTAGGATACTTTAGTTGGGGGTATTAGGTACTTCACTAAAATAGACTTACTAACAAAAATATGGAAATTGTTGCATAAATAACCTGAAACGGAGGTAGTATTATTTCATGGTTGTTACCTGATATTTTAGTTTGTCAATGAATGCAGTGCGTTTTACCTGCTGGAGTGGAGTTCTATTCATCAGGGTTTGATCGCAATGATCCCTCAACATATCCTCGCACTTATCCTATTGTCTTAACTGGTCTGTGAGTCATTGATGCTGAATTGATAGCTTTTGCTGAGGGTAACACACTAATTTTGCATATCATGTTGGTCATTGCAGAGGGTGATGGTTCTAAAATATATGTCACTTGCATAGCTTTTCGTGATCCAGTTGATGAAGATATTGTTGAAGCACATCATATTCCTTTAAATTCATTAGCTGATAAGTGCATATGTCTTGTTTCACGTTGGCCAAGTTTTCATGTGCTTCGTAACGCTCTGGAAGAGATCTTTACTCTTTGTTTTTCACCTACAGGAAGCTGGTGAGTTTTCATGTCTCAGTTGCACTTTTGAGTGAAGCTGTATATTTATCTGAGGGTAGTTAAACTTTTGAATACAACGGTATGACATTAGCACATCCCTAAAAGGGTTGCCGTGCTTTTTTGGGGGAGGGGAGGGAGGGGACATGTAATTGTTGGTTTATTGTTTATTTGGAACCCTTAATAATCTCTAATTTCTGGTGTTCCAGCAAGCCTTTGTGGGATGTTATAGCCTCTATGGTGTCTAACGTACCTCTCCCTACGCCTGGGAAAGACCGAGTGCTGTTTGCTATTGAAAACAGCTTACTCTGTGTTGAAGCTCCACCAAAAGATGGTTTACCTCATGCTGATGTATATTATTCTGGCTTTCTACTTGTCTTTGTCTTTCACAACTTGCTTGCAGGAGCATTAGGTTAATTTAATTGGATTGGGTGAATTGCAGATATCCTTTCAGCCATTGGTACAGTGTTTGGATGTTGACAACTTGCTTAAGCTCTTCACTGCTGTACTGCTTGAAAGAAGAATCCTACTTCGGTCCAACAAGCAAGTATCTATTTTTGAAAACTTTTTAATTTATCTCGTGGTGCAAGGGAAATATAAATAAGCAGATTTGTTGATTTGGCTGTGGAATTTTTCTTTGACACCTTTTTGTTAAAATAAAAAAATTTCTTGGTTTTTGATACTCTGTTCTTTGTTTGATGTTAGAATTGATCATCCCTTTAGGAGGCATTTATTGTATACATTAATTTGATGCACACACCTCGATATTCTTTGCTTTACTTATTTTTCTTTTCACATGATTAGATTCTTGCCAACCCCTAACTATTTTGGAACTAAGGCTTTGTTGTTGTTGTTTTATATGACTAGATGTCTATATGTTCCTTCTTGTTTCCTAATATACAGCGTTTCTAGTGCTTATAATGTTAAATATGCTCCATTAAGCACAATTTTTGTTGATGAATTGTTGTTTGTTTCATATCATTGTTCATATATTTTTCTCTTTGCTCCTTTTGCCCTTAGTTGCATTTTGTCTCTTTTCTGTTTGTTTGTAGGGAAAGTGGGAAACTAGTGGGACTTGGTTACCAAATACATTCTCCAATTAAAAATTACCGAAAGGAAAGCAATAAGTGTTACGTACTTTCATGTTTTTTCATCACAGCAATATCCTTACCAACAGCAATATCATTACCTTATCCAACTCTTTTAAATGCATCCACATGTGTTCTTATGCAAATGACCGACTTTTTTGATGGAGCGATAACAACTTACCAACAGCTACTCTGATTAGCTTTTCTTGAAAAGTTGGCCGCATGAAAACACCAATAAAACGGCGAAAAGCCATTTACTAAGCAGGGCATGTCATAGACCAAAATTGAAAATCTTGTGTTATATGTACCTGGGAATATTGTTTCTGATATTGGTATACTTCATTTTTGTTTTAAATTTTCGATGACAGATATTCACTTTTGACTCTTGTTTCCGAGGCAATTTGTCATCTCATTTACCCATTTCGGTGGCAGGTATTTTACACATTAAAATCGTATGACGAGTCTTCTTTATTTCACTGCTGAAACGGCTGAGCT
The DNA here is from genome assembly GCA_016808085.1 of Suaeda aralocaspica. Lineage (NCBI taxonomy): Eukaryota > Viridiplantae > Streptophyta > Magnoliopsida > Caryophyllales > Amaranthaceae > Suaeda > Suaeda aralocaspica. The sequence goes on along the minus strand of PYUH01003988.1, from coordinate 59,744 downwards.
TACTGTTTTTGTCAAAATATAGTTGCTCTTGCCTTTCTTGTTCTGTCAAACTATTTGTTATGTTTGTTAACCGTTACTGATTTTGCTTTTTATTTTTTTTGTCTGGTGCAGCATGTCTTCATTCCTTTACTCTTTTTTAGCGGAGTGGATTATATTGATGCTCCAACGCCTTACATGATGGGTCTTCATTCTGGTGTTGATACTACCGGCCTTTCAATGGATGGTGTATGCTAACCAGCCTTATTTCATCATGTTGTGTTGCTTGTGCAAGAAGTTTGTTTGACTTAATCAGTCACTTGTGGTTACCATTATTTTTTCATTGATTTTTTGTTCAGTAGGAGGTAGATCTTTGAAGGTAGAGGTAACGTTTGGTGGATTTTGGGGGTAATATGTGTCCCTGGTGCGATTAGAAGAAGGAAACCGGAAGATATAATTATGGTCATCAATAATATTTGGAGAGGGATTCACCAAGTAGTACATGAATACCGAGGCTATGGTCAAAATTCAGAGAATGCTGAAATTAGTCACCAAGTTTATTCATAGGATCCCCTTAAAGAAAAGTAGAGGTTTATTCATAGGAAAGGCTGAAGGACTTCATGCATGAATATGTGTAGTGAGTCAACAATTTATTCAACTTAATTATGTTATGCAAGAGTGTATTGTATTAGTCTCTAGAGTGGGTCTAAAAATATTAAGCCAAAGGAATTAGTAGAGTAAAAATATATAAGAATTAAAAATTACTAGCAAGATAAACCCATCAAACAAATACACATCTAGGCTGAGCTTTTCTTCTACAATTCTACAATTACAGGCTGCAATTACTATTACCTTGGTGTTCCTTGATTCCCTGGTCCAAATTTCCACGATACCTAGACACTGTTTTGGCTTTTCTTGCTGTAGTGCTTTGGGAGAAACAGATTGATGCTTTGAACATGGACTGTTTAGTGGGTGCCATGGATCGAACTTGTTTTATAGGGTTTTCTTATTTAACAGTTTACTCGGTTTTCCATTATCTTTAATTTTGTACTTGCTTTGTTCTTATTTACCTGCACCATTGAGAATGGGCACAAGTTTTAAGGAGAGGAGAGAAATAGGGAGAAATAAAAAAAGGCTCATGTGATGTGAAAGAGAAAGAAGGAAGAAAAAGGGAATGGTGCAAGTAATTTGCAACTTCCAAAAATGGATGTTGCAAGGAAAAGTAACAGAGCAACAATAAAAGTACTATGAGTAGCTAGTTTGTTCCCTCTAAACCGTATGGAATGCTAAAAGTTATGGAAATTTTTAGTAAAAGCTATGGAATTAGTTGTAAATTTAAATGTGGGTGAATTGAATCGAATGGGGGTTTCACAGTTCTTTTATGCACCTTGTCGAACAAGTCAAATATAGTTCACCATTTACCAAAGTTTATACCTGTGATGAATCAGTTAAAATGAATTGATTTGATCAGTTTTTAATTCCATAACTTTGTCCCATGATTTCCGGACAACTGCCTCTCGTTTTGTATATTCATCATATGAGTTTTGTTTTTATTTTTTCATTTTATAGTTTTTTTAAAAGACTTTTGGCTCTTCTAGTTTAGTATTGGACTGACTTAGTATTAACTTTACCATTGTTGTCTTTCCTTACTATGTTGGAGCTTGATTTTGACTGTATATTCTTACTTCTTGTCACGTAGGTAGTAATTGTGGATCTTGAATCTAATCGCATCACCACTTCAGAGGAAATACCACCTATACCAGAGCCAGAACTGAGTTCCTTGCGTGGTGATATATTAAAATTGCTATATCCTAATGTGGTCGATATAGATCTGATGAAGAGTGGTCTTGGGAAATCATTTGATTTGTGTCATAGGGTAGCTAACAGGCCATGGTCAGAAGAGCATGATGCTCAACTTAGGTAAAGTTTTTTACTGATGGTAATATTTTGCTTTCATATTTTTAAGAATTTCATAAGACTTAAAATTGCAATGGATTTCTTGGTGAACTTGTAAGCATATTTGTTTCTTTGGGATGTGCATTGAGACTACGTTGGTGGTTTAATTGGTGATTACTCTACTTTTGCATCTTCTAATGTAAGATGTTTGAATTTTCATAGGATAGTTGAGGTGAGCATAAAAGTTAGAAGTTTTAATCTTTACATAACTTAAATTACTGAGTGTGAATAGCAAGTTTTTTTTTTTTTTTTTTTTTTTTTTTTTGGGGGC